>DWDX01004727.1:0-11319 GCA_018245675.1 Agara michaeli | reverse complement strand
ATTCTATGAGCCTGTCTGCCACCCATTGAAGCCTCCTTGCTGGAGAAATTTTCACTTGTTATATGCAGCTACAAATAGGTAAATTATTCCATTATTCCATAGTATTAAAAATTATGGAATGCTACTAATTCTTATTAACGACTGTTAATAAGAATTAGTTGGTGAATATTATTCCAGTCAGTACCTATTTTTTAAACGCATGTTCGTACTTTAATGTACTCTTGACCTGGTCTTCTGGTACCGCTTATCCAGTTTGATCTAAGTACTTGCAACTAGTCAGAACAGTAACCATTACAAATCGTCAGCCCGTGCCTACATCTATAATAAATCGGAGTGATTGTATTTATCTATGGATGTATATGAGTATTAATTTAGTAGCCTAAGAACACATGTGGGTGTTGAAATATCAGGGCTATGAATGAAAACGTTAAGTTACAGTCCGTAGCTGACACATCTATGAGGTTTAGGGCGCACATTGCAGAGGAAGCTGGGGCGGGCCGCGCCGTGTCCGCCGGAAGCGGCCGGGCTGACCCTTCCTACCCTCATTGTTGTTACCGATTGTACTTGTACGGTCATCTTATGTCGTTAATCTACAACGCTATGGACTTTTTTGTATATTAACATTATTGCTATTATAGTTTTGGGAGGCTTTCGGACGAAGATCTCGAGATCTTTTGTACATTATATCTAAGGGAATACCTTTTAAAAAATATATCTTTTTTATACAATATTCGTAGTGTTTCAATCTCAATGATAATCGAATTGACTTTCAATTACTTCATATACACATTTTATATTAAAGGTTTTTTTTAAAATACATTTTAAAATACTACTCTTTGTTCGGGTATTTTCACAGTTTTACTTCAAAATTTCAAATGTCGTTGGTTTTTTGAAATATCCTCCAGGACCAGACTTTTCAGGTAACTTACATTCATATTTCTCTATTTTGGATGAAATACATGTAATATGGAATGCGAATTAAAACCTATTTGGCCTGTTTGAGATGTAGGTACATTGAGGAAGTCGGGGCGGACCGCACCATCCGGCGGAAGTGGATGACCAGCCGCCGACCAGCCCCTCCTTCGTCGTATGGTATTATCATTCTATATAATATATTTTAATCTAAAAGGCTCGGTAGCGAGTTATACAGCTGATTTAAAAAGCTACGGATATTTATATCGCTTAAAGAATTGACATTTGACACCTTTGATATATGGTTTTACGCCTTTTTTTAATAAGGGAATAAAGTTTGGCCATTGCATCAAAATAAAGATGTGTTTAATTTTGTTTTGGACTAATACAATCGTCACCTTTTCAGCTTCAAGTTGGCAATATAAACACTTCAGAACAGACCAAACCTATCATGGAAATTGGAACGCAACTTCCCGTCTAATCGTCGCTCACCCTAACCTTAGAGGCGAAGAAAAATGCTCTTCTGAGCGGTGTTATCACAGATTACAAGTGCCAAGTCAATAGTATGGGGAGTTCTTATCAATCTATATTAGGTGACCGTTGACTGGAACCTTCACCCCGTAGGGGACTCGCGTTAAAGATCTTATGAGGCCCTTGTTTGATGGTGTCTTATGTCGTTGTTTGAGGATCGTATTGGCCGGATTTGTTCTGTGTTTCCTTATGAGTTTTGGGGTTGGTTTCGATATGAGATATAAGAATTTATTAAGTTGAAAGTACTCGATTGGTATTGATCGACCTATCTTTGAGTGACTTGCTTTGTAGCGTACCTCTGATCCTAAATTACCCAAAATCTGTGTTATACTAACTAGACAACTAATAAACCGCACATATATATTTCTGGATACATACATATTATGTAATGTATTTAGATCACATAACAAAAGCAATGCGTTCTAACTTCGACGGTGTGACCGCAGCGTCATTAAAATATTAAAATAAAGAGGAGAAGATGAATATGTTAATTATGTCAGTGACGCGTGAAAGTTTAGTATTACCTCGCGAGTTGAACTCGTCGGAACAAAGCGCTCGCTCCGGCGCTGGTGGATGGGTGGTCATCAACAACTTCCTCTTATTAATTTTTTCACCTAAAAACGTAATTATGTCCCCAATTTGTGGCCAGTGGCGCGTGGCCCGTCGCCACTCACGGTAATTACCGTAATGTCATTATATTTACTTCGCTTTGTCCGATTCTGAACGCTGATAAACGTAATCGCCGTGCCGCTTGTCACATCGCACGCTATGGAATATTTTCGTTTGCTAAATAAAGCCAATTTACAAAATCACCGGGTCCGTATCTTAGATCGTTTTCTGATCTGTTTTGCTGTGTGCTGCGTTTTTTTTCGCAATCAATGAACATCGCTGGCGAGCCTGTAAAAATTTAATTTGAGAAATTTGATTTTTATGGCTGTTTTAATGAATTGTAGATACGACAATTTTCATTAGTAATTCCAACTAATGTTAAAATAATCTCGTTTCTCGCTTCTCGCTACTATCTACCGGTTCTGCATCGTAACCATACTTACAATGGCCGGGTAATGAGAAAATTATTTTGCGTTTGCACCTTTGTGGTTAAAATTGAATGTCTATTTCGCGTTATAGTTTTTTTTGCGGTCACTCGTTTGTTATTGTTTTTGATCGAATTAAATTATTTTTCCTCAAAGTGCTATCCAATACCCGATGTTTTCGGTTAAGACTTTCTAACAATACCTTCTACATACAAACCGTGGTTTGCATTGCATTTTTTATTATGCAAATCACTCTTAAGTGTTATCTTTTTCAAAGCATTCGACATTCTGAAATTGGTCCGTTGTCTACAGGTATGTATGATACGCGCAGCATGTTTTGTTGTTAAAACACAATTAGCCATACCACACATTACTTGATCGTGAGCGCAAGGGCCGGGTCGTCTCAGCGGGGCGAATTCTTGCGTAATGTGTTTTCTTGCGGGACTGTCCACGCCGTGTATAAAAGTGTAGAATGGGCTTCTGTTGTTTGTATGCAGACTTCTTATTAGTGATTAATATAGCAGCCCTACTTAGCTTAAGCAACTTTGCAAGTCCATCGCTCCACTAGGTACTTGGCTGGGTGTTTTTGTTAAGACAATCCTGTACAAAATTAATTAATAGTAGTAACAACATTAAAGAAAACAGAACGGGCCATCTGTCCAGACCCTCGAAAGAGCCCGATAAACTGAGTAAAAGAGCTGCAATGTATGTAATTATACAAGGAAAACTTAAGAATATTCTCCATCTGTGATCCCGGGATGAATTTCCTCAATTATGGCTCTGTAATGGATCTCATGTCAAGGCCCCGCCATCTCCTGTAGTTTTGGGATGGACTTTGTTTGGATATGTCCAAGAGTTGGGTTATACAAATTGAAGTCTCTACAAAAATACGTTTTATTTCAAAGAAGCCTCTTCCACTCTAACCATGTACAAGGGTGTCAGCGTCGGAAAAATAGTTAGTGCATTTAGCGGATGAGCCTATCTGTTGACACATCTCACCCGGTCCTACTCGGCATCTTTATCCTTTTACTACCTTTTGAAGACCTCTGCGCCATTTGGGGTCAGTTCGGACCGGTAATTGGGGTTTGGCGAGAAAAGTTCCGCGTAAGCTCCTTGTAATTTTACTGTCTGTTAATGGAATCGTTGGTTTGGTGCTGTTGTTATTCGTGTGTCAAATGTACGCAGTATAGCCAATCGCCTAGCGGTCTCAGCCCAGGAACGGGGCATTAACAACGCATTTATGTATAGCTTAATCCTGTTGAAATTATTATAAGCCTGATGCAAATTTAGTTGTACCACCAGTTATTGTAGTTCGTTCAGTTTGATAGATTTTACAGAGACTTTTAAGATTTGAGGGAATGTTAAGTAGGCGTTATGTCAATGTTCCCAAGAGCCCAGTCAACATCGTGCTTTTATTTAATAGACATCAATCAGTACATTAGCATTATTTGTGTTGCACACTGAACGCGATGCACTGTGTCTGTGGAGTGCACTTCATCACGCGAATAGTCTACAACGAACAGTCGCTAGGGCTGCTACTGGACGTCATGCAGATGTAATAATGTGTTATAAACGTAACATGACCATAAAATAAAATTATTAATAATACTTTTTTTAATTACTGGGTTCTCGGTCTAGTGATTAGGGGATCTTTCTGTTAAATCCGAGGTCGTAGGTTTGATTCCCAGCCAGGACACATTTGTGCGATGAGCACAATTATTTGTACTGTGTCACTCTAATAACAATATCTATATAAGTGTAATATTTTATGTGTATGTTTATCGGTTGTTCGGTTACCATAATGTAAATAAATGTTTATGCCTTGTAAATGAATTCGAATCGCAGCCCTGCACGGTGTGGTTTTAAATGTAATAAGTAAGTAAAAAGCGGGCGTTACGAGCGAGCAATGTAAATGTGATGCTGCAGTAACTTGAGGAGCTGTCGAGAAATCAGCCGCGCATCCCTAGCGGCCGCCACGCGGCTAGTGTCGACACCGGCGCGGCGCAGGGGGCCTCACGCGCGATACCTCGCCTGTGCCTCGTAATTTAAAACCCCTGATTTATAGTCCAACAGTAGCATTAAATTTGTAATCATATATTGATTTACAGCCGCGATAACGCCGCGCCCGCCGCCTTCCGAGAACGCGAGACACTGCTCTATCGAGAGCTCTTCGCAATTCGTTTTGCTGAAATTGGTTTTCGAACATGTGGACCGGTATATATTGCCCGTATTGTGATATTATTGTCGCCGTCCAACAATAATATTGCACCCAACAATAGAATGTATTCGCGGATTGCTTAATCGCATGACGCACGCCCGTATGAATTTAAAGGCTCGCGATATTTTATTTTCGTTTTGATTGTCTTGTCGCTTAAGGAGCGTGCTCGATTGTTAATTGTGAAGGACATTGAATGAGGATATTATGACTGGCGAAAACGAACAAAAACGCGAAAGAATAATAGCAATCCACGTAGCAATCCGTTTGTTGTTTTAGGTTAGTTATAAGTAAATTAAAACAAGGGACCAACTAATAAATTGTGCTGTTTGACGATTAGTGATAATTAAAAAAAAAACTTATTAACCCCGGTCCTTTTATACAACTTATTAAATAATATACAGTCTTGCTTAGAATCTAATCGCTTTAGATATAGATCAAACAATTCCGATATAATATTGATTTAATTTGAAAAAGCTTCTGAAACGAATTATCGCTTAAATCAAAACAATTTTGACGCTAAAGCATTATAAGCGACATAACAATATGATATTTGTAAAACTCGTAACATCAAATCCACAATACACAGTCGCGTTATAAATATAAGATAATAAGCATCCTCCGAGCACCAGTCATCGCGGTGGAACAATGGCGAGATGGTGACGTATTGAAATTAGTCGAAACGCGCGTATAATTCGATTTGGTCGCCACTTCCTGTGTATTGTCGCCCCGCGCCCGCCGCCTGCGCAGGCGCACGCATAGAGCATTGTAGCAACAGAGGAATTTGGTAGGTTTACAAGATTTGGTAGGATGACACTAGCGACTTCTTTTTGCCTTAAAAGAACATTTGCATCGATATTTTCAGTTTAAAGACAGACGAAGAGCACATTAAAACTTTTGTCATCAGTGGAGGCAACGAGCCTGTAATCGAACTACAAAAAAATGTCATTTCCAAAAATCTTTCCATACAATTTAAATATGTGCTCCCTTAAGGCTGCCAACATTTTTTTCGGTACAAAATCCGTCAGTATAGGCCGATAAAATTATAGCAGTGAGGCCATTCTGTTTAATTGTACCTAATTTACCGTCTGTGTATTAAAATTATGTATATAATCTTTGTAGCCGAAAGACAGGAATATGGGTGTCAGAGTGACGCGCGCGCACTATGATTTGCGCCTCGCTCCGCTTGCGCGAATGATTGCTGTGACCTAATCTTTACAATCAAAAGCGTGCGTAATCATGTTTTTGTTCAAATATCAAACAATCAAAAAGCATTTCATACTTTTTAGGGCTATTGTTACCGCTCTCGGCAATCAGGCAGAAATAAAGAAATTGTAAGTTACTCGTAAATAAAGACATTGTAAATTTGACATTTCAAATGCATTTGACATCTGTCATAGCATGTAAAGTGATGTCCAAGTTAGTACAAATTTATTTGAAACTCGTTATAGCGGTGAAGGGAAACAAACCTGCAAACCTTAGAGATCTGTGAGGTGTTTTTTTTAATGTTTGAAATAGACTAGCTTTTGGCCACTATTTCGCCTGATGATAAGCGATGATGTGGCCTAAGGTGTAGCTTGCTTGCCTATTAAGTCCCTATTCACTCTACGTTTGAATAGCTCCAGGTCGTAGATTTTTGGGGAATACAGATGCAGGCAGCTTGTTCCACTTCTTTGCGATCCTAACCAGGAATGAGGAGGAAAACCGTTTACTTCTGGTTAGAGCAATGTCTACCTGAAAAGGATGGTGTGTTAGGTTTTGCCAATCCGCAATTGACTATTGTGGTAGCATATGGATAAGGCTTCTCATTCTGAGAGAAGTGGACCAGAAGTTGTCTTTTAACTGTTTCATACTGAGAGGAGACTCGTGTTATATAGTGTAACGATAAAGAAAAATTATGATAATACTGACGAATATTGTGTGTATCATTATGTTACTAATTTGCAAAGCTAGTGCAGCAATTTTAATGGTGTCGAAAATGACCAGCAAAACTAGGCAACAGCAGATAACCATTTCTCGGAACGAATGAAAGTATTATCAGTGGACACCGCTAAAGGCGTGAAGTCGTAACCTCTAATAATAAAACATTATGTATTCGCGGCCACGTGCTACGAATAATGACAGAACGCGTAAAGGGAAACAAAAGCGGGTCTTTTTGTTGGCACCGAGTACGCGTCCTATAAGCCATCGGCACCTCAGAGGATTGTTTTCGGTTTAATGCGCTGTTAACGCTAGCGTGTCGTCGTGACGTAAGGGTTAATAAAACAACGTATTGTTGGTGTTGTTACTAATGGAGTTTTGGACATAAAGCTAGAAAGCATCGTCAAAAACCATTCAGGTGATACGCTGAAAGTAACATAATAGTAATAACTCACAATATCGACTCAAACTATGTTTCTCCGTGCGGTGGCTGCTATGAAGAACTTAATAAAAAACCAGAAAAACTGAGAGAAAATATTTCAAATCATGACAATTATAAACTAAAATCTTTGGAAATCAGTGAAGCTTTAGTTGGTGAATTTAATTTTGTAAAACTAATCGACAATAAACACCAGTTAAGTCTACGATAATGAAATATGGGAAACTAAAGAATAACTTAACGTATGTGCGTCGTCTGTCTGATGTTGACGTAATTACGGACATAGTGAGTAGTGTAGCATCCTAGTGTTTTGGCTTTACCTGGGGTCTAGAGTTCAAATCGTGACACACATCTCTGACTAAACAATTAACCGCATAACGATGAAAGAAAACCTCGTGGGAACACCAGCACAACTTAGACCTCAGAGAATCTTCGTAACTCGCACTTGGACAGCTTTTTAGACTATGCCTTAAAACTTTTTAAAAACCTGAGAAGTCCTGACCATTTCGAAGAAATCCTTATCATTTGTACTTAAGTTTTTAAATGGGTAAATATTTCATTGTTTATTTATTTCTGCTTCTATAATTTCATTGGACTGTCATTATGACCGTTCTGAATAAAAAAAAAACATTATTACAACGTCAAGTGGCACAATTTGAATCGTAAATTGCGATGGCAGCCAAATTGTAGTGCGAGCATTGTAAACATTACGAAGCAATCGATATCCCGTGCCGCAGACGGAATGAACACGAATTATATTTTTACCGCTTAACAGCAATTAATCAAGGACGTAATAATAGTCCATTGTACAACTTTACCTGTTTAAATAACAAAGAAAGTATTTTTCAAAATATTGGAAAGTCGATAAACAATGAAATGAATATATCGTAAGTATTTATTACATACCTAAATAATAATGCGTCATAGCACCAAATGAATTGCAATCCTAAAGGTAACAAAGGTATAAATAATTGTTAATGTAAGTTATTTCGCCATGAGGTCGACGAGTTAATACGTCAATTTAATAATTGTAATCACTTTTTTAAATTAAAATATTTTTTTCCTTTTCGAGATTCGAGGCGCGCAGTAGCCTGTGGCCACTACAATTTGTTACCATCGCAAAAACTTCGATACGATCGTATATCTTTGCATTCTCCACTTTTACTCTGTATCCATCATTAACCGATCACAAATCATTGACACGGCCCCCTGCCACAACACTCCTGAAAGCGATATGTTTATCAAAGCGAAAGTTCATGAATTATTCCAGATAATCGCGAGTAATTTCATCAGGCACTACCGAGATTTCGAAAGGTTAAGCTGAAATTAATACATGATTTATGAACGTAAATTTTCCCTTCGTAACGCTGATCAGCTCCGGCTCCCAATTTGAATAATCGTAAAACGTCAGCGCAATACTCATCATTTAATAATGATTTCATCATTTTTCTGTTTGTTATTTGTATATTTCACGGCCAAAATTGAAGATTAGAATTTTTTTAATATCAACAAACGCAGTACACTTAGAATTATCAAATTCTAATGATACGATTTAGAAACGAAAAATACCGCTCAAGCAATGCGCAGTAAAACACGCTAATGACTTGGCGAAACCAACGAGCTCCTTCCAAAATTAAACAGGATAAAAAAGCGGACAAACGATCGATCACCGCTGGCTTCAAACAAAACACAGAAAAAACTACGTGAAAGGATGTATGGAACAAATTAAAAGCTCAGCATGAGGTGTTCTGACCATCCACGGACGGAGCTTAGGGCAAATATTAAAGCTGTCAGGTTTGTGTAATTTGAAGGCTCGTTTTCGAGTTATAAGTTATGTTATTGAATGTTTTGGGGGCATGAACGCCGCACTGTGTGACCGACTCTAACGAGCAGAGAGTAAATATGGGAAAGTTACGTTTATTGAGGATACAGGTAAATGTAGTAATATTGATACAATCAGTGTCTTTTATATCTGTTGATATGTTTCATAAATACTTTACGTACACCCAACTATCCAATCGATATTCAATATGTGTTTAAATAACAAACTGACCGAGTGTTAGATAATAAAAATGCGTTCAAACGAGCTGCCACTTAATACACCAGTTACACGGTAAAAAACGTGAAGTAGCTAGTAAAGTTGTTTAAATTATTGACGGCTCTCCGACGACTCCATTACGCGATATGACACTAATGACATACGGACGCTCGTTCTTCCCCTGGGCAAATTGGTCGCAATTATAGCGAGAGCAATCGATTTCGGACGCTTCTAAGGAGAGATTGGCCAACAGCAAAGCGTCAGGTGGTGCAACAGCGATGCACTTCGATGATACGAGAACTTTTTCAATACAAAGGCAATAAAAAGGTGCTAGTCGCGCACTAAATGCCTTCCCGACGCGCTCTTGAGGCGTCGACCAAAAGAAACAAATACGAGTGATAAAAGCGCACCATCACGCACCCACAAAATTATTTTCGCTCTGTAACACGTGTCAAGTTTCAATTTTACTAACGTCGAAATTAACTGTGGGCGTAAACTGATTATTGATATTTTTGTCGATAAAAAAGTAATCGATGATCGAATAGAGCATTACATTGTGTCGAAAAAAGCAGCTATTGTTACGTGTTTAAGGATCAAAGTTTTTCAAGACGAATTTAAATGGACGCACGTGTTTGACAAAAAACTTGACTTCATCAATCAGAAATCGTTTTATTGACTCGACAATGGCGCGCTCGCAATCACCTCGTGTGATCTGCTCTCGATTCCACGAACTTTAACAATTTTTCACTTGTTAAATGAGGCCAATTTAGATAGTTTGGGATTTGAAAAGATAGGACAGCCAGTGGAATATCAGTCAATCAGCAATTTTTCAAAATAGTTTCTGGAAATATATAAGTAGGCACTAGGTATATTATTGTTAAAGAGTATAAAATTTTACCGTTTTATATTTTGGGCTAACAAAGATGTTGATTCATTCACGTATATATTCAAGTATTATTATAGTGATTGTCTTTGCTTTTCTGGTGCATGTATTTTACTTTCGAGTTCAAAACGTAATATTCATATTCTCTTTTGGGTCATCCATATCATGGACATTCAAAGTATACTGTTAATACAGAAGTCTAATTAGAACTAGTCTGTTTGAATTTGGATAATGTTGCATTGCTTGGTATAAATTGGAAAGGAAAATTATATACAAATTTAAGGGCAACATTTATTTCTTTTCAGTAGCTCTGTTTTTTTCATTATTTTTTGCAACGCATCCCTATATCGTATTCAATTTTATTGGCTATACTTTGGCTAGTTGCATTTTAAAAAGTAATGCCATATAATTTTTTCGCCACAAACGTGCCCTTCTGTTAATAATGGTATAATCATAGGTTTGACACCCTGCCCTGCTGTTTACTAAGAGAGTAAATATCTGTTATATTTATACAACATTCATTGCTCGCTCTCCTTCATTTTATCACAAAATGTTGCTATTCGAAGTGAAATGGATTAGGTAGTTAACAAAAATTCACAGTAAACTATTTGGGGATCTTCAGGCCACGATACCGGGTCTAATGTTCAGAGCCTTAGAAGCTAATACAACGGATTGTGGGGCCGCGTCGTAATTATAGCAAATGTGTCGCATTCACAGCGACAATGGGAGCGGTTACCGTCTCCGTTGTACCGAAATGTCTAGTTTGCTTTTTGTGCTTTTGTTATTCATCTCTTTAGTTCATTTATTGACTGGTATGTTGAAATACTCTTTCTGTAGCGAAACTAAGTCAATCAACACTGCTCGTTTGCAATATAATTTGCAGGATTACCTACTGTCACTGTAATCTTTAACAAAATATTCCTTCCTTGGTGAAACTATAGTCACACCTACAAATGAACGCATTTACAAGTAGTTTTATCCAAAATTCTATATTTTTTGTTAGTACACTAAATATGCTTATACGGTATACAGTCTCAAGTGCAGCCGTGTTTTGTCTGAACACTATCAAAACAGATCACGTAGTATCAAATAAAACAGTTTTAAAATGACAAACACAATACTTATGGCTATAAATTTGTTGTACGGCATCATCGCCTACCTGCCATCGATGTCACAACATCCATTGACAATTTTTTTCGTCCCACTCACAGGATGTGCGCCTACGTGCGCGGAGACAAAGGTACATTATCATAACACGGGGTTGAGGGGTGTGGCCGCCATATTAATCAAATCCTGGCCCGTGCCCTGCGTCTGCGCACATCAGGAAGACACAGATCAAAAATGTAC
>DWDX01004726.1:0-11320 GCA_018245675.1 Agara michaeli | reverse complement strand
TGGTGAATTGTGGGGGTGTACTACACTCCTCTGCCTACCCCTTAGGGGATTACAGGCGTGATGTTACGTTTACGTAAGATAATATTACTAGAACAGTTAGGGTTAGAGAAAGAAATATATTTGTATTCAATTATCAAGTACTTAGTAGTTAAAATAAAACGGTCAATGAGTTAATTGCATTTTATAGGTAAATATAATATGTAATGTAGATATGGCATGGAATATACATGGACGCTGTTATTATATAATCAATATTAGTACTTAGTTACTGTTATCAGGTACCGATAAATTGTGTCAGTTAGTATAAGTTACTTAGAATGTTGTTAGTAACTATTAGTAAATATCCGTATTATTCAAAGCTGGTCACAGACTCTACATTATGTATACAAGCAACTGGCTACCACACTATTCTAATATTTCAAACTTAAATACAAATTGTGTACTTAGAGAAAATGTTTTACGTAAAGTAGTGACAAAATACAATGATCGTTTAAAACAGTTTAGTCATTTAGTGTAATAATTATATCAAAAATGATGCGAGTTGCGCGATCCGGCCAATTAACTCGGCGCACGGCGCGTGCGAGCCACGCGTCGCATTTTCCGCCAATCGCCCGCCACACCACGACTACCATTCCGGAAAGATTTATAATTTACGCGCACACTATTCATTTCCGGTTTTAATTAACACATTTATAACACAATTTATTAATTTATTCCAACAATTAAAAGAATTTACAATTTGATTGTAAATGTAACTCATTATCGTCGGTCAATATAATATTTAAATAATCCCGTTGCGCGCGATGAGAAGCTTAGCTAATGGTGCCTGCGTAATGTCATGATAAAATGCAGAAAAGGCGCGCCAACAATTTTATCAGCGTATGACACATGTTGATTATTCGTTCAATTATAAACCGCCGCGCCGTGATATTAAAAGACGGTATTTTGATTAAAACCGATGCGAATTTTTATAATGACGGCGCAAAAAGCGAAAAGTATAAAGATGGCGAGAAGACGAGCAATGGCTGCTCTCGCCGCTGAGGACGCGCGACTCGTTTCGATACGAGAGTACTTATTAAGACAAGGGCAGTTTTTGCTATTTGATTTGTAAAAAAGGCTAAAACCGATACCGGTTTACTATTTAAAACCATTTTGAACGGAAACTGTACAGTTATACTGATCCTGTTGTGGGATGTCGCGAACCACTGACCGCTGCATTTTTGCTTTTTATTTTTTAAGCATATAACTCTGTGGATATTATACAAAGTTTCTTACCTGAAATGATTTTTCACTTCTGTTTTCGCTTTTGAGAAGCAATGAAATATTGATATCTGCCGGGGGCGGTGGTGGCGGAGGGTAAGCTTGATAGGCAGGCGCCGAAGGACAGCGGCGCGGCTCCGCGCTGGAGGGCCGGTCGGTTGCCTCTGGGCTGCTTTTACATCTCTTTACCAGTTCTAGAGGAGTGTCACTGTCATCTCGTCTGTTCCACTTGGTCTCGATCTCCGTCTCCGTTTCTATTTGCTCACGTTCACAAGCGCTGCCTGGTGACCAAATCTGGCGATTTTTCATCGACAGATTTAGCGGCAACTCCTCCTCGTCTTCTAAAAATAAAACATATTTATTACACCGCTGTTTTCATTCAATGTCGGTCGGTCAAATAGACCGTCTGTATTGACATATTAAATCTGTACAGGTGTGCTGCTATTTGCCGTCGCGGCTACGTGAACGTCTACAAGCGACATACAATAACATTTTTCTATCAAAGAAAATGTCTGAAATATCACAATAATAAAAATTATTTCATGAATTGTATTACAACATAGCGTTTAGTGTAAATGGGTATTTAAAGAAGCATTTGTCTGCAACATTTTTCATGCCCAATTCCTGGACAGGGGTATCTTACTCAAGAATAGCATACGCTCATAATCTTTCCACAATGTCTATATCAAAACAAGCCACTATAGTAATGATACAATAACAGCGGCTAAAATGACACCAAACATTGCAACGATATTTTTGTGTCCTTGGATAGTAATAGTCTGGTAAATCATATAATGTAGGTAGAATTCACAGAGTAGATAATAAAAGAAACGTAACATCACGCCTGTAATCCCTTTAAGGGGTAGGCAGAGGAGAGAATAAAAGAACATTAAGACAATAACATAAAAACTGGATTTTAAACAGTTGTTTTAAATTCAATTCCAACTTGTTTTCGGCAACGAACAAAATCAAGTAGTTCCCGAATCTAGGTCTTTTACACGTTATCTTTGACGCCTGAAACCGGTATGGGCATGGATAAGGCACGAGTACAATTTGAATACATGAGGAGTTTGAACACGGCAATGTGTGTGGTGTGAATCGTATGTAGTCGGTTGCTCGGTGACTCGAAGAGCCAAGAGCCGTAAGGTAAACGACATGTAAACGTCGACTTATCAGCCGTACGAGTTATTAATCGGCGAGCAGAACCGATAGTTATTCTAATGAGGAACGTTACAGAAGCTACGTAAAGAGGCCGAGGTAAACAGACGTTATAAGAAATTGAAAGCGATGTATTCCTTACAATCTATTGTTTTTAGACAGAAACAAAATCAGAATCATTTAGAAATAAAATGTTTTGCCTTTCCCTCTTCCTTGATAGTAATGACATGTTAACAAAGTTAAATGTATAACTTTGACTGCTGGACAGGCGCTTCAATACGGGCACTTTGATTGTCGTTTATTACCCCCTGGTATGCATATATATGCTTTTTTATCGACTTTAGTACGTAATAGTCGCTAGCAATCAGGTCGAATGCACGCGCATATTAAAAACGCAAGAAAAATTACATGAAGAGTAGATATTTAATTTTGTAAACTCTTTTGTACTGTGTCGCCCAAAGTTCTGAGGAAAATTCTAAATGATATGTCCAATTAAACGTTCCTTTGTTCGGAGGATACATAAGCAGACGGTCATAGTATTGTATCGTTTTGAAAGTATATCGTTAAGCTCGTGCTCTTGCGTTGATACTAATCTATACTACTCTCTCCAGATTTCCTTCACATATTACATGTCTGTATGCCTAAAATATAAGTTTGTTTCGGAATTATGTCTTGATAAAGAGCAACCGGGCAATTTGCTTACCTTCTCTGGGAGGGGTGTGCCTGGAGTGGTCCAGCGGCGGCAAGCTATACTGTGACGTTGCGCGAGACATCAGTAGCGGCCAAACGCCAGCTCCTCCATATAGTGCACCAAGCCCGCTACAGTACATCAAGGCTCCTAGTTCTGAACAAAGGAATAATAATCATTTATTTTTTGTTCGATTATGGGTATTAAAAACCGGTCTATTATGAATGCTAAGACATGTTAACGTACGAATAAAGCTAGATATATATCTACTAATTTGAATTTCTTTCTTTTTGTTTCTTTTACTGTATTGGTTCGTTGTTATTTTAGTGAAATAATTAAAATTATTCATAAGGATTACCCGTAGCTCTAGCGTACTGCTTCAGTGCTCTTCCTGCAATTTCAATGTCTCCGAGTTGCAGTAGATCCAAGCGATGCTGCGTGAGGGGATCTGGAGAATGTGGTGGCGAATGTGGAGAGTGAGGCGAGCGCGGGGAGACGCTCCGCTCCGGGGAAGGGAAGCGCTGCGCCAGAGGCGGTGACGCCGCCTGGAACTGCTCCGCCAAGCGCGACAGCAGCACATGACGCGACATCCTGGGAGAAAGAAGTTCTTTTTAATCCCCAAATATTTTTGTTTCTATGATGTTTAAGCATTGTTACATTTCGAGAGCTTCATTTATTATAAAAACCACCCATCTTTTTGTATAAGTATCAATAATATCTTGTCTCTAACAATTTCTACAGGTAAATGTTTACACTTTACAGGCTATCTGTAAAAATACAGTTATACTTATATGTACTAGTATGCACCTGATTAAATACCTAAATATTGAATCGGGAAGCATTTAATAAAGATACCTAACTCCCATTATTATCATTTGACCAGTCATTACTCATTACAAGTTCCCAATCCGGCAGGATCATCATAATATTTTACGTGACGATCGCTATTATTCTGTATCAGTATATTTGTTGACGGCTCTCGCCCTGATTAATCCGGCGGTCGGTTTGTCGACAGCGAATCGTATTAAAAGCTCAATCAAGCAAATGAAGAATCAGAATAATGGACGTAGACAGCACCCGCTGCGTATGCGCATTAATAATGCAATCAAACAATTCCCATTACACTAAAACACATTGGACATTAAAGCTAGCCACTAATTTCAGTTACGTAGAAATATAAACATTGACAAGGAAAACTGGCTTCGGTGTGCCTACTTCATTACTTAATTGTCCAAGCAAATCATAAGTAGATTGTAATCGTCTCGAATGAATTGCTAAATTTTCTAATTATAGTTATGGAACTAGGTTGAGGACAGGGGTGATAGGTATCTAATAGAGGCACCTGTAGCCAGCTAATGTATCGTCGGACATGGAGATATTATCAATGGCAGATATACTGATTTATTTTCCCATAATAACGGATGACCAGGATTTGATATGTTGGTATGTATTTTTATAAGTGGCTGTTTAACCGTTGGAAATAAATGTAATGCAGGTTTCGCGTAGAGGTGAATACAATTGATAGGAATGACGTTCGTAATTGGCTAACGATTTATATCGGCGAGGGTATGGCGTCGCAATTTCTTGTTTCAATAAAGCAAGTCTTCATTACTCTGTAAGTGGCAATTACGTCCGCGACGCACGCCTCCTATTTTTTCTATTGTACGCTGGGAACTAGTGCAAGTGTTGACTCGTGGAAATCAATCAGCTAAATAACTACAAATATATTTAATTACTGATTTAGTCATTGAATGAATAAAGTATTAACGTAAGGTATAATTAAAGTCCTTGTACCGATTACTTAACATGCCTCGTATTGAATTAAGTAGAGATCTCGTTTTATTATTTCAATGTATGGTTTTGTGTCATAAAGAAATGTAACAAATAAGTTAATAAGTAACGATGAACAAATGTCAAGCTTATATTGTAATAGTTAATTATTGTTATTATTATTTTACCATTTGTTGTGCTACTTGAATGAGAATAGCAGATAGGTAGGTACCTACCTACTATATCTACTCGTAATTATACCTACGAAAATCTCTAGATGATTCATAAGACTCCAAAGACTAATCAGTATCTATCGAGATCACCCGGATAACTCATACCCCTTATTTTTCCATATTTAAACGGTATACCGGTTTGCACTAACAGTAAGAAAAATATTGATATTACTCCAACATTAAATACTTTCAGCGGTCTTACCTTAGACGACAGAATTGAACACTGCGTTATTTTGCCACTTAATCACTGTCGATATCCACACCGGAGACAAAAGAAAAACAAATAAAAGTCCTTCAAAAATAGCAGTTCTGATTGCTCAGGGGTTGATCATTTTCAAATGAAAAATGTATGACCCAGCGGGAGCGAATAGAAGTCGCGGCCGGTCGTAAGGTTGTATGGGGTCGGAGGCGGTGACGCACCGTGTATCGCGTTCGGCGCCTGGCACCTGACTGAAATGAGGTTCGCGCGCCCCGACCTACCCGACTGCTCTTCCACTATAACGCTCTTTTTTCAAAACTCTGCCAACAAAAAAGAGCAGGTCGGGCGGAGGCTGCGCGATAAAGAAATGATTTGATGAAACGACCACTTGACAGGTGGCTCGCGACGCATCCTCGCATGTTCGGCTAATTGTCGGTTGTAGTTGCGCAGGCTGCATAGAGAACGCGCTGAAAAATTGTTTTCAAGTATTAATGCCCACAAATAAGCGGTCTGTGCCACTGTGACATTAAGACTGCCTCATTAAGCGATGCGACTAATATCTGCGGACGAGCCGTTCCATTACGGTTAAACTCGGGGCGGTACTTAACTAGCCGTAGGTATGACGAGAAAAGCTCGGTGGAGCTTGTGCGCTTAGGCAATTGAGTCTCGGAGAAAATCTGAGGGCATGCATTGTAAGTTTAGATTTCTCGTGAGCGCGCCCCGCCCATCGGCGCGATTGGTGGCTGCGTAGCGCTGGGCGGGGCGTAGCTTAGATGTTGACTTAGAAACCTTTTCGCGAAATGAACTAATATATTTGTATAAGTGCATCATTTTGTAATAGAGTTACTAATTTGATTTTACGCTATCGAGATTTTATTTATACGTATGCCACTTTGTCATATTACTTCCATTTTTGAAACCAAGGTCATTATCATTATTTAACCAAAAAGGAGGATAAATGAAAATAATGCTTCTTTTCACGAATCACTTGAAAGTAATTGCTTTTGAATGCATAGTAGATATAAGTATTTGAGAGGTTTATCGTGAATATATTACTTTAGGATTTACTCAGAAACCTACTTTTATCTAAGCTATAGCATATCCCGGCAGCCAATTAGGGTACCATTACATTTAACAGGTACATTGTTTAAATGGCATTTCACACTCGATTAACCCCTTGTAGTAGCAATCTCGGGAAATTTAATTAGGCGGCTAATCTGCTTTGGTTACAAAGTGTTTAGTTACGGCGGGCTCTGTATGGTTTCAGGGGAAGTGCTTCAGCGAATACGCGGGGCGGCAAGTGGCCTAGGGTGAGGATAGGTGGGAGTCGCATTTGCCAGGTTTTATTTTTTTACTATAATATTTACAAATACACCGTTTAATATATTTTTTTCACTTTAAAACTTGTATTTAAATTTAATTATGTTAAGAACTGAATAGTAAAAAACTTAACTATCTTTGTATTTTAATTGATATTTAACTAATATTCAGAAAGTCACGATTCAAGGAACTGTTAAAGAAATGGACAACCGTATAGATTTTATCTTTTGTGATAATATGTCGCAGTCGCGACAACCCTGGACGTTGTTAGCGCCAAACTTCGTTTTCACATTTGCGTTATTGGTGAAATATAATTAATATTATCCGTTTATATATTTAATTAAATAGACATTTTAAATTATTTTATGTAGACAAAGACATGCTTCGTCTACAATCATAAGTCTCTTCGTGCATACACACCGGTTTCGAAGACTCTTGACTCCCCCGTTTGCCAGTGTCTGACCTATTTGGTCGAGACAGGACAGTCTAGGTCTCTCTCAACACCTACATCCATCAATACTTGCAGTGTATATCTGCTTTGTCATTCTTTTATCATCCATTCTTTCCACATGTGATAATAAGCACGCAATGTCTTCAGCTTTTTGTTTTCAAACTTGGCTGAAACACTACCGAATGTATAGATGCTTTTTTTATAATCTAGCCTAGCAAACTGGCAGACGGGCCACCTGATCGTAAGTGATCACCGTCGCCTATGAACATTTGCAACACCCGAGGAGTCGCCAATGCGTTGCCGGCTTTGAAGGAGAGTTCTTTTGGCGCCTTTTTTGAAGAATCCCATAGCGTTCCGGGAATACCTCGGAAGGAAGTTCATTCCACATTTTACACGTATGCTGTAAGATAAAGCAATTAATACGTATATTATTAGTATAATAATACGTATTTGTACTAAATATTTATAATAACCACAATATTATAGGTACTAATAATATTTTATTTGCTTTATCTTACGGTGATACATATAAATTCATCTTCTCATGTTAATATGATGAAGAAAAGAAGGGACCAATTATACCATTAACATATTATTGTTTTCAGTAAATATGTGAAGTAGTTTCAATTAACGACAGTATAAAACATCTGCTTTGTTAGTTACTAACACAGCGTTTCCTGAAAGTACGGAACAGTTATTAACAATACACTGTGTGTTAAGAGAAAAAATGCCTTATAATGCCTTTTGTGAATAGGCACTTGTTCTCTCAGCGGTAGTTGCTCATCTCTGAGTAACTCAAAATAGTCATTCAATTTATATGTAAACATGTAAATGTGGATATGAAGAAAATCGGTAAATTTCATTCAGACGGAGCAAGGCGCTAGAACAGTGGCAGGCTTGCGCGGGCGCAGCCAGGCGAAGGGCGCGGGGCGCGGGCGGGCGGTCGCGGGACGCGAGGCGCGGGGCTGTAAACATAACGGCGCGCGCGTGGCGAGCGGCCCGTTAGCACGCGCACATGTCGCGACGGCACGCGCCTCGCTTTTTATCCTCCCTTTTCTCCCTTCGCCCCCTCGCGATCGCCCTTTGTTCCATTTTCGACGACCGATGCCCCTTTTTTGATTACCTAAAAAACGGATCTAGAGATATCGCGACGATTGAGTTCTTATTAATCAGTGTTTCTACCTGTATATCCCTTAGTGACCTGTAATCCTTGTTGATTTTGTTCGATGTCGATTGGCTTACGCATTATTTTTCTGTTATAAATTACAAGAAAATACATTACAACTTCTGCTATGCGACGACTCGTAAGGCATCCTGCGCATCAATAAGACACAATCAAGTTCCAATCTCGCCGTGCGCAGTTAAGGCGAGTCCACATAGCTGATATTTAAGTAAATCAAAATAAAACGGCAAGCGAGTACTTACGAGTATGTTTCAGCTGCAAGCAGAACCGGTACGCGGAACGCAGGCGCAGGCGGCTGCTGCTGTCACCGTCCGCCATTCCTTGCAGTCAACTTTTATTAATTGGGCAGATGAGAACCACGGCCTTCATGATGAATGCCTCGTCCTTATAAGGGCATCAGTTCGCAAAACCTTTTATAGATTCTCAATTAAAAGTGTCTATTATAGTTAATAGGACTCATGGACATTGTATAGTTTAAAGAAACAGGAATATTTGCTTTATGTACGGGATAAAAAACAGGCATTATAACGGAAAGGACGATTAAGTGGAATAAAATATAGTGTGGGGGTGAAGGTGGCAGGTGGCTGCGTGCTAGGGATGTTCCCAGGAAGTTCGATATATAGGTATATACTTACCGATGAATTAGTATTCATTAAAGTGGTAATTTAAAATTTCCATTGCACAATTAATTACAACATGATTTAAAACTGATTTGATTAAAATTCGTCAGGATTGAAAAACCGACCAAATTGGTGGATTAAGTCATAAGGAGAAACATGACACAAACGGCAATTATGTAACTGGTCTATGGATAGCTCAAATAGGAGAAAAATTGAACAATATTGGCTAGATTGGCTGCATTGTTCAAATGTACTTAGTTTTATACTAAGTACCTGCCGTTCATTTTGTTGTTATAGGTATTAAATGGATCTCAAGCATAAAAGTACTTAATACTTGCATTATTTGTCAATATTCAAATTCAAAGGCTACGACGCAGTGTCCCAACTATTGTAACCGTTTACGAACTTTCAGCTTGCTATATTTGTCTCATATTCAATAAAAATATCGAAATCTATAACAAAATATATAAGTACGAGTAAGCACGCATAAAACTATATATCAATGAAACAAACAAAGTTTCCTTCTTTCAGTCGGCTTTCGCAAGTTCTACGGTTACTCCCATTTCTGCCGCTAAAGAATTGCCTTTGTATATTTGTATATGGGTCCATGGACGCCTGGGCATCCATCGTGTTAGTGTGTACCTATAAGGCATCTGTAAAAGTTTACTCGTAGAATTTGCATTCTATTTAGATTCGTATACCGTATAAGGGCTTCAGTGCCATATTTAACAATAGCAGACTCGGAATTCCTTTGCCACTTCGATACTATAATAACCGATAAACAAATCAGGACATCGATATGCTTATGTTTAATGTCGATAAGAAGGGCGAGCCTACGGGCACCCTCAGTCTCGGTCGACAAGATTCACCCGCGCGCGCCTGTCCGCGGCATGTGCCCTTAACGGATTTATTCAAACGTCTCACAGTCCCCAAGAATTTACAATTTACTTTATCGCCACTCAGTTTTGAACATGAAACGGTTATTCAAGTGGCTTGGCGATGTCCACAAGCTAGCGAGTTAGATTAACGGATTTATTCAAATGTCAACACCGAGATCTCTATCATTTTGTCACTTACATGCTTATTATAGGATATCTAACTCAAGTGTTCTTCAGAAATACTTTGCTGATGTTGAGCTTGGATTTGTCAAGTTTATTTATGTTTCAGCCTAGTACACCAGTTTACCCCTAGCGGTTGATTTTGGTCCAGTTTAGGCCTTATATGCAAACGAAGTGGAGTTTTAACTATTATTCAAATTCACATCAGAATGAATTCTGACTTTGATAATTATGATTGAACATACATTCCGGCACACAAATTAACAAGTGTAACTTCGTAGCATATATACAACCATTAACATTCCAACGAAAAACTAATTTCGATTAAAATCGCTCACTGTAGAAAAATATAGAATATTTGAGGTGGCTCTCCGTGAAAGTAAAAGTGACCGCCCGCCGCGCACCGGTCATACATCGGAACGATATTTATTATTGAATCTATGTTAACTACATTTGCCTACTGCGGCTTCCTAACAATATGGAAACTTAATAATGTAGGCAATTCCTTTAATTTATGACGCTACCGAAATAATTTTATTATTGTTAATTCATATATTCTGGCGGTTAGAATACATATATCTTTAAAATTGCAAGTTTCATTTTATGGCAAGGTGATAAATAACGCGATTTATTGTTGCTGTTTAATATAACTAGATATTCTACGAGACTGAATCAAGAATATCTGAATGGTGTGCGATAAGTTATAAATAGTTTATTTGGCTTTGAAGACGTTCGCTTTTTCATTATAAAATGAACTGTTGGATATGTATGCTTACTGACAATGGGTATAGGATGCACGATTGAGACAACAGTTAAGTAGTTGGTGAGCGAGTCATATGGCGGGCGGCGTGCCCGAAACCGTAAAAGCTCGGCGCGCGCAATGCGACGCGCACATGCCCGCGCTGCCATACAAAGCTACAAATTTACAAAGCTGCGCATTGTGCGCCCGTTCGTTACAGGTGACGGAGAGCCGAGTGGAAAATATTGATTAACAACCAGAGAAATAACCTTTCAATATTTTAATATCGACTTGATAACATCGCAATAGCAATTTTCAAAACAAGACAGTCTCGAATCATTTGTTATTAGATTTATTTCAATAATAGATACTATAAATATGAAGATTTTTTTTTTCTATCGAGCGATTAGTAAAATATTTAAATTATTGCATTGATATTATATTGTGGAGTGTACTTTAAAATTACATCGTTATTTTCTTTTTTTGTTTTAGAAAAAATATTTATTTTTACTATACCTATAGCTCTCGAAGCACCACGTTGCATTGAGATCGACTTCGCTAATTGCGATCATTCTTGCGCTCCCATATTGAATAGGCACATGTTTCAGGCGAGGCCGCAGTCTGCCACGGCTTGCGGTCTG
>DWDX01004725.1:0-11320 GCA_018245675.1 Agara michaeli | reverse complement strand
AGTACCCAACCCGGGATTCGAACCCAGGACCTCCCGATCGGCAGTCGCGCTAGCAACCGCCCGACCAACGAGGCAGTTTGAAAACATCAAATATAAGAAAAGGTCATCTTGTAAGGGTATTTTTTTGATAATTGAGTCCATACCTATGTAAATACATATAAGGAAATCTCAAATGCACGACGCGTTGCCGTACCGCCGACGGGTTGATGAGTGAGCGACGACCTTTAAACCAACAGTAGGCGTGAGTTAAGCAATACCACAACAGCCAATCAAACTTTTTACGGCGCGAACTATAATACAAAATTGAAATATCCATAAAAACAAACGTCATGTATAACTCGGTAGGTACTAAAAATAATAGTTTTACGGTCTCGAATAAGATACGTGTCGAAATAGTTTTATAAGGGCCCTTCTGGATTGATTTATGGACTCTAAGCTTTCAGGTGAGCTTAAAGCTGTATTTGGCGCGACTTGATGTTACGGTTGTTTCTTTAACATAAAGGTTCTGTACTCCGGACGTCTGTTCGTAGAGCAGACCACGATGAGACATTTAGACGATTCCAAATAACATATTTTCGTTGAAAACATCAGAAAGCAGCCGGAGGAATCCCCAGTATTTGAAGGCTTTTTGGAGTATTGAACTTCATAAAACAAAATTAAGAATAGGCGTTGAAGAGCTGTACTTTGAAGTCGACAATATATTGGCAATTTGCCTGATATTGCCATAAAGATTACGACCAAAAGAGAGACAAAAAAGAAATGATATTCAGAAATTCGAAATTTATTACACGAAAAAAATAAAAAAAATTAAAACAAGTACAAGATTTTGTTTCATTTTGTCAAATAAAAATTCATTTATAAGACAAAGACAGAGACAGAGACAGAGACAAAGACGTTTCTTTGTACAAATATGGGTTCATACATATAAGGATGTTACAAGATTATATTATTAATCCAAGCCATATTTTGCCTTTTACGGCGTACAAATTTATGAAATCGAAGGAAAACATAGAAATTATTATTGCTTACTAAGTAACATTAAAAGAATAATTTTAACCTTTTAACGTACTTACCCAAATTGGGTAAATTGTCAATTAACTCGCAGACATGGTCGCTGCCCGAACATGTGTATACGTACCATGTTTCCGGAGTAACCCTTTAACCGCAGGTGGCCCGTCCTATAATTACAATCTGACCTTTAAGACCCTTTGAACTATTTTTTCTAATTGCATCTGCCTCGCTACTACGATTTAAAGTGGATAGTTTTTGGCGGCGCTGACAACGTGGTTGACGTTCAATTTACCTCTTGAAGGTATCATCCGAGATAGGTGTCCATTGGATGGTAAGTTAAGAGGAACATTTATAAATAGCCTATTACCCAGTGTCCCGGGTTCGTAGCTCGGGCAAGTAGACAACATAAATCATCATATGTTGATAACTATGTTTTTTCGCATCTACAGTGCAAAACTATGTGCAAACCTTTTTGGCGTCACTATGAAATTTTCACATCACCTATTTCATGTACAATTTAATTATGAGTCCTGTAATATCCATTCAAATTGCGATTTAACATAATTACCGATATTCACAACGAGAGTTAGAACTTTGAATACATTCAAATCCTATCTAGTATTAAGCAACTGACGTGACAGATCGAAAAGTAATAGTTCGTTTCAGCTGTAGGACATAAAAAAGAAGGAAAGAAAAAAAGAAAGAAAAAAGAAAGAAAGAAATAGTTGTTGATAAATATACTGGACACTACTTCACAACTTAACGATAACCGCTTGAACTGAACTATAAACCTACTAACGAATCCTTGTTGATTCATAATTCATTTGGTCTAATACCTGAATAACTATTCTAATAACTGATGAATAACTCGAAGCTCGCGGCCGACTGGCCGCAGGGAGCGGAAGTGCTGGATGATTTATTCCTAAACACGAAGCCGACGCGTCAACGCGGGCCAGCGATATACAGTGTACAGGGGCACCGGTCGTTAGTACATATTTGGAACGTTTTACTTTTATTTATTCATTTATTTTATTTCACTGCCTCGTTATTCATTTGCCTGCCTTATTTATTCATTTATTTTATTTCACTGCCTCGTTGGTCGGGTGGTCGCTAGCGCGACTGCCGATCGGGAGGTCCTCGGTTCAAATCCCGGGTTAGGTACTGGTGGATTTTTCCAATCTAGAATTTCTAGCAGTGACTCGCCGTCTGGATGTGTGCCCGGTGCATGGCAATAGGCTCACCACCTATTCCATTGTGGGACTTAAACGTAACTAGTGAAATGTGGGGGTGTACTACACTCCTCTGCCTACCCCTTAGGGGATTACAGGCGTAATGTTACGTATGTGAACAAAACACTGGAAAACTGCACGAATCGTCGTAATGATACGTGGATGGAAGACCAATTTTATTACTAATCATGTAAGAGGGAAGAAAACTGTTTTATGCTGATTACGTCGTGAAGGTTCCACGAAGGTTCCTTTAAACGAAAATTTAAATTTCCACAGTCGCCACAAAGTTTTCTTGGATGAGGTCTAGGCGTGCAATCCTTATATTTATATAGACTGTCTAACCAAGAACTTGAACTGAGACAGCCTATATATAAAATTAAGTGATCGACACCGCGCCGGGGTTCTGGGTTCAAATCCTGGCACGCACGTCTGGACTTTGCAAGGGTACGTGCGTTTTATAAATTAACATTTGAATATCGCTTGCCGGCGTAGGAATACACGACGAGGAAACCCGCACACGTTAGAGCCGTTATAAAATACATAATATTTTCAGAAGCTTAAGTAAACACCTTATCGCAATTACACCGTCTTTCGTAACAGAAACACATCGTACTTATTAAAAGAAGCCCGTCAACTATCGCACTGCAAATAACGCATTGAAGAAGTGATTTACAATCATATTTTGTACCATTATCACTTCACGGTCGATAGTAGAGAAAACAAACTCCCCGTGCAAACAGTAATTAGTTGTTGCAGTTAAATAATGATAAATGTTGAAACAGTTATACAGCGTGTTCCAGTAAAATCTTCGAATTGAAAACAATCATAAAATACCGGTGAAAAGTATTGGAAACAACGTGACGAAGAATTGTATTTTTATATACATATCAACATGTATGTAAAAATATATAATATAATAGCTGTCATTAACTTTACAATCAAACAACAAACAATGAAACAAACAAATTGTATTTACTTATGACATTAGTATTAACCGTTTTAAGTCTGATTACATCTACGAATGCACCGCAACTTTTTCATGAGACAGGTTAAAAGAACAAACGCAGATCGACTAGATATTGCGACTTTTGTTATTGTTGATACCTTCTGCCACCAAAATATAGAACTGTGCTTCACAAATTACAGAAGATAAGGGAATATTCGAAAAGTAGCTTTTAGGCGATAAACACAAAAATTTATAAGCAATACCTCTTCCTTGTTTAAATATGTACGTTACGTCGTAAATGTAGAGCAAACCGTATAAACAAATACACCCTATCGACTATGTAGCAGATAAATTTTAAACATACTTTAGCTGTACCAATAACTTCATTGCGTTAGAGACATTTGATAACATCATGTCGAAGAACGAAGAAAAAACTAACCACGACCCAGAAGAACAACCATTGAAAGAAGATAAAGAGAAATCCAAAACAGAAAAGGAGAGTTTCTTTGAAAAGCTATGTCGTATGAAATCGGAAATCTCCGTGGAGCCCATGATGGCGGGGCTGGTGATTCCCTCAATGTTGTCAAGACTGGCTATACAAAATCTAAATCTAGATAAAGCGTGCCGCGTTAGGCTTAGATACGATGACGAGATTTGCGATGCTCTAGTACATAGAACGGGGAACTTGAGCGCCTATGAAGCTGACGTCCAAAAAGTTATATCCAACATAGAAGCATGGAAGAGTATAATACAAACAGCCTTACCGACACTTTTGGTGATAATCATGGGAGCGTGGAGCGACAGAACGGGAAACAGAAAGCTATGCATCTTATTACCAATCATTGGAGAGTTCTTTGTGTGCATAAGCAATATACTTAGCACGGTGTTCTTTTATGAGGTTTCCGTTGAAGTCACCATGTTCCTCGAAGCGTTCTTTCCTGCGATAACCGGGGGTTGGGTCATGGTGTATCTTGGTGTGTTCAGCTACATAAGTGATATAACGGATGAGGAATCCAGAACTTTTCGTGTGGGTCTCGTCAATTTGTGCCTTACAGCAGGGTTACCCATAGGGACTGCCCTCAGCGGTATTCTACTGAAACTGCTCGGATATTACGGTGTTTTCGCCATATCGGGTTCCATTTACCTAATAACATTTACTTACGGTTTCTTTTATTTGAAGAGCCGAACAAAACCTGGAAATTCAGAAACCGAAAAGGTACTGCTCAATTTTTATCTATGAATTCAAATTTAGAAGGGCGTCTTATCAACATTTATCAAACTACTTTGTTTCGTGATATATCCCTTCGATCGCACACTAGAAGCTTAAAATTGGGTATAACGATGAAGATGACGATTATAAAACATTTTTTAGATTTCTTATAAGAGTCAAAATCTGAGTAAATATTTTCAGATCGAGCCTATCAAAATTGTTGATTTAGTAAAATTAGTGAAAGAAACGACTGTGGTGGCATTTAAAAAAAGAGAGGGTAATTTAAGAAAAAAGATCATCATGGTATTGACTATTGTGACTATCATATACGGACCTAATCATGGTAAGTAATACTTCAATATATAAAAAAATGAAAGTCTAAGCAGATTATTATATAATCTGAAAACAACGGCGCAAAGCATGATTCCGGAACTAAAAGGCAAAAGGCTACTGCAGAACTTGTTTTCTTCTAACGAACATCTGGATTCGATCTCAAAGAGTCGTAAAGTTCTACCTCAGAACAGTCAGTAACAAAAGTTGTTACAGCTAACGATGTTATTGAAAGCTATATAATTAGGCTACGCGTACTTATATGACTCTTCACATATTAGCGAGGCCACTAAAGTTAAACGTTAAATTTTACGAATGAAATATAATTCTTTGAAATACTCTTTGATATACAATGAAATAAAAATATTTACAAAAACCAAAAAAAAAAAAATTTTTAATATCATATTTGGAGGTTTAATTAATAAAATAAACGGACATTTCGTTAAAGACGTGTTGTCACAATGACAGCTCGCTTAAGAATGTCCGAGCTGCGTATTCTTACACAGTGTGTAACGCCCTAAACTACCCTCACCTTAGCACCAATGCGGATAACATAATGCTATATTTACTAAATATATGTCGTAATTTTAAATCAATAGAACATTAAAAATTAGTCTATGACTATAACTGGGGTCGTGGTCGAGTGGTTAGAGACCCTGACTGCAAAACCCGAGGTCGTGGGTTCGATTCCCACCCAAGACAAACATTTGTGTGACGAGCACATTCGTTTGTTCAGTTCAGTGTCTGGCTGTAAAAAAATATCTATATAAATATTATATTGTATGTATATATGTATGTTTATCAGCTGTGCGGTTACCGTAACACAGACATTCAATTGCCTAATTTGAAATCGGATAGCCGTTTGTGAAATTATCCCCAGTTATTATTATTATTATTGAACAGGTGAAAGGATAGTAACTTACATGTATGTGAGGTATCGATTGCACTGGGACGCATTGAAATACAGCATGTTTTCCACCTACAGCATCATCACGCATTGTCTCGGTGAGTACTGAAACACCCAATTTGGGTGCTATATTCCATCTTATAGGATACCATAAAAGAATAATGTAAAAGATATAAATATGACAGACTAAACGTAGAGTGGTCTACTTAGCGTTAAAAGGTATTTGCAATTTGAAATTCGAAGTTTGCAAGCTATATGAACTTCAATAAAATCGAAAAAGAGTTGCATAATTGATAGATCGAGCAATTTTATGTGTTTTGCTGTTTTCGTACCGATAATTTTATACCAATACCAACTTCTATCGGCGGTTGGTGTCTGGCCATTATATTCGGCACGAGTATTTCCCGTAATTCTGAGCTGTCTCGTGCGTATTCCACCATATCCGGCTTTTAAAATATCGTAGCCCCCATACAAACTGACATCCCCTATTTTACGCCTTGCAATGGTTATTGCCATATTATAGAACCTAAAACCTCCATCAACAACAATCAAATGCATCAAGGATTGTTCAAATACAACCAGTAATTTTATAGATTAGCGTGTTAAAACAGAGAAACACTCTTAATATTTGTTATATTGCAGACGAAATTAAAGAACAAAAATATGTATCTACCCGATGGAATAAAACATACATTAATTTGTTTAATGATAATACATGGTCAATTTTCTTATATAATATCGTTAAAAAATGCACATATTTTGTAAAACTGTGTATAAAAATCATTTTATTAATAATCTGGTAATCATATCGCCTCCTACAAACTTGAGAGAGGAAAACAAAAAATTGTAAAACAAAATGTGCCCACAATACGGCGTTCGTTCGTTAAAAATTCAAATTAACGACAAATCCAACACCATTGTTCCAAATCCAAACAAAACACACACAAAGAGCTGAATATCACACGCTCATTATATTAGCGGCTTGAGCATCCGTATGAGACTCCACTATCAAATTATCCCAGATTTTCCATAGACGCTGAACTTTTAATTATGTCCGCCGCGTCCAGGGGACTCGACGGCGGTGTTGCCAAGTTTCGTATGCAAAAAATGCAGGTATCAGTTTCCATTTTGTCGTAAAATTGCATAATTTTAAAGGCACTGACTTTTATTTTTCATATAATCAAAACTTCTCTTTGAGGCATTCCCGGCACGATACGGTATAGTGATATTCAATAATTACAGATAATAAAACCAAAATATAGATTGTCAGAATTTTCGTCTGTCTATCTGATTGTACACGCTAATAAAGAAACTGTTTAACCGCTATTAGTAACATTTCACTTAACATGCAAGCTTACACATAATGTGTTTTATTTCAATCATTCTTAAATAAGAAAGATATTTTTAATCTAATAATATCGTCAAATATTTATTGAAAACAAAATCCTATTTAGTTAACTTGCCTGAATTTTTGTTTATAGTCTGTGAAACTATGATGATTATCAGTTTATTTAAATACAATGTCAAAAAACGATAGTTTACAGTTATATGTAGTTATCACCAATTTAAGATCAGCACGCAGACTTGGCCAAGTATATTGAAAAGGGTTTTGCTTAGAGTGGATCTCGGTCCAGAGGGCGCTACTGGTATTACAAAAAAGTTTTAATTAGAAAGGTTAAATGTTTTTTCATACGTTCATTTATTCATACAAGTATTTTATTTCATTATTATTCTAATATTCTATTAATATCCAGGTGCTCTGTTCTCAATCAGCGTGTTCAGTAAGCACTGGGGCTTCCACGACTCCACGTTGTGTTTGATATCCGTGGTAAGCAAGCTCGTCGGCTCCGTTCTGATCGCGTTTGTGAGCACCGACTTGGAAATGTTCATGAGTAAGTATTATATAGGCACTTTCATGTTCAGACATGTTCATGAGTAAGTATTATATAGGCACTTTCATGTTCAGTCATGTTCATGAGTAAGTATTATATAGGCACTTTCATGTTCAGGCATGTTCATGAGTAAGTATTATATAGGCACTTTCATGTTCAGGCATGTTCATGAGTAAGTATTATATAAGTATTATATAGGCATATTTATATAGGCACCTATAATAATAATAACGATAAAAAATCCTTTTATTCTTCCGAGAGTATAGTCGTAGGCTGTGACCTCACAGATAGAGCGAGATGGCTTGCGGTAGGAAGAGAGCGGGGGAAGGACGCGCGGGCGCTGCGGCTAGCAGTTCGGTTTTAGGCGGGAAAAGGAGTGTGATTGTTGCGTGTTCTGAAGATGTTTAATTATTATTACACCTGTAATATTATGAAATTTGTGCTTGTGATTATTTTCTAATGTAGTCGAGTATTAGTTCGACTAAAATATATTAATATATATGTCTATCGCGATCTAGTTGATAAAGCCTGGGTTCATTGACATAATGAATTCAATCATCTAATTAATTAATGCTCATTAATTGATTGCATAAATGTATGGTATTAGTCAAGTTTGTTATTTAGAGCCAACAAAATTCTCTTTAATATGACATGATCAGCAAACGCACACAGTACATATTTACTGTAATTTTGAAACAGCCAATTTCGTTATTAATAATTTAGAAGAGTAGGCATCACCATTTTTAAAAAATCAAATTAAACTTTTCAAAATTATTGCGTGTACCAAAATATTTAATATTAGAAACAATTGAAAACTCAGTTGCGTAGGTACAAACAAAAAACTAAACAAAACGTTTATCACTACATAGCAAATATAAAACAAAGTCGCTATCTGCTGTCTGTCCCTATGTATGCTTAGATCTTTAAAACTACGCAACGGATTTTGATGCGGTCTTTTTTAATAGATAGAGCGATTCAAGAGGAATGTTTATATGTAATATAATAATAATAACATCCATTGTATTGTAGAGAAATACTGTTATTTTTGAGGTTTCTAATGCGATGTCGTAAATAATTACATTTTTTGCGGAGGGGGCGGGATAAAGTCGCGGGCAAAAGCTAGTACAATATAATACCACGGACCGTACTCCGAATCGAAATTAAAGAATCATCAAAGAGGAATAGATAGCAGAAAAGATATTTAAAAAAGATTCATTGAATCTCGGCTCGCTGGAACATTTTGTTTTTTTTTGTTATAATTTTTCAAAGGGCATCAATAAATTAAAGACCGCTCTAATTAAATCGACATCAGGCTAACGTGACCTACACATTATCCAGCTTCAACGTTTTTGTATAATTAATTGAGAGTATACAGACGAAGCACGTCAGGTTTGTAAGGACAGGATAGGACAAGGAAGGATTTGGTGCTCGGTGGTTTCTCCCTACATCGTTAGGGCCCTGGCGTGATGGTATGTGGTTTTGTTGTAATTGTGAGCATCATTTACTAACTGACCAACCCATGAAAACAGCCCTTAAACTGTCTAACAGTTCAAGTTTTAAATACTTTATTACCTAATAATATAATGATTACTTACTTTTTAATAATAAAATATTTATAAGCATATCTGGTTTCCGCGTAGTTAATTGACCAAACAAATATCTAGATACTGTTTGCCCTCTGTATGACAATACTTAAGAAAGGTTTTTAGAAAAAGGCCGGACTAAAAAAACAGTTGAGCTTAAGAAAAACCTTTATTTCGGGAACACAGACATACTTTACTTTTTACATGTATAGATAACAATCTGGGCTTTTGACGTTGGAACTGACATCGTTAAGCGGATTTAAAACAAAAAGGGCGGACAGTGTGTACGGATCTTTACGCGACAAATCACTTGTAAATAAATTCCGACGCAAGTCAATTTTTTAATTAAGTGAAAGTAACAATATAAATTGATTTTGTTTACAATGGCTACAGAGATTTACTGCTAAAATGAAGTTGATATACTACAGAATAGTATTTTTTTTTCTCCGTAATATGTCTTAAAATAACTCAGTGTACGTATGTACCTTATGATGAATAAAACAATTTGAATTTGAATTCGAATTCGAATTCGAATTTCAATTTGTATTTGAATTTGAATTTGAATATGCTTGTGACATTAATTTAAATGTAACGTAATGCTTTAATGTTAGCAAACTGAATAAATAAAATATATTTTCGTGTAACATACATTGAGTGAACTGAAACGGTGAGTTTCAATCCCTGTTTCGATAGTTGAAACTGGATAACTTCACACCAATGCCAGTGATGGCATCTGTCGGATTCGTGAATGGTGAAAATGGCCACTTCATACAATATCTGGCCGAAAGCAGTTGAGTCAAATTGTTTTAATATACAGTCAGTTCAGATAATGTTCAAATTCAAATTATTCCATTCATTGTAAGGTATACTCATATAGCTAATGAAGGATATGCCTTTTTAAGTTACTAAGTTCATTGGCTTTGTTATCACAGTTGACTATTACATAACCAACTTTAAAAATTATCAAAATTAATTCAGTGCAGAAATTGCACTGTGACTGGCAACGATACTTAGACTTTTTTTTTTACAGCAAAAAACCTTCCCCTCTCCCCGCATCCACCTCCCCTCCCGCAATCAGAACGATAAGTATTGCCCTTGTACAACTGTTCAATGTCCATAATTCTTTGTCGTCGCTGTGTGTACAAAATTAAAAAAAAAAACAAAAAAAAGGCAACCTGTTACCGTATGTTTTCTTTATTTTCAGTCCCTCTCGTGGAAATTCTGAACGCAACAACATTTACGTCGCTGAGGTCTATGATCTCTAAGCTGGTGCCCGGCGAAGAAATGGGTATATATATATTACTGATTTATCTTTTCCTTTCTTTCTTTCTTTCTATAACTCGATAATTTACCAATAATTGGGAATTAATAACAATTGTAATTAAACGCGTGATGTTATAGTGACCGCCGATAAACATACAATGAATACATAGTATATAATACCTAAATAGATATATCCACTACATCCAGACACAGAGTAAACAAATTTTCTCGTCACACAAATGTTTGTCCTGGATGGAAAGCGAACCCGCGATCTCCGATTCAACACTCCGTGCCATACAGATAAATAAGCATACGATTCTTTGATGTCATTTAAAACTCACATCTGTGGGTGTGTTGTCAAATCTTTTATGTCAACGTATTCGTTTTCAGGTAAAATGAACTCAATCTTCAGTCTGGTGGAGACTCTCGGTGCCCTCATGTTCGAACCTACATACTCCACTCTGTACGCGTGCACTCTGACTGTGTTCGCCGGCACAGTTTTCCTCTTCAGCGCCGCCATGACAGTGCCATCCATTGGCATGTTGATGTAAGTTATCTCACCATTGTCATCAGTCGACATCTCTCCCTCTCGACATGTGCTTCTTCCAAGGCACGCCACTGAGCCCGGTTCTCTGCTCTCTTCATCCAGTCTCTCCCTACTACCCAGAGCAGGTCGACTTCTGCTTGTTTCCTATGCTATTGACTCCTAACCAAATGTTTGGTAGGGTCTCCTATTTTCCTGTATGTCTTCTGGTCTAATGTGTAATGCTCGATTTTCTTAAATTAATTGTATTTTCTTAAATTCTAAATCGAATGGGCTGCAATGCCAACTAAACAACACATGTACCGATTGCCTAATTGACTGATTCTACAGAGAATAAAAAAAAGCTATTCAATCAAACGTTACACAATTTCACATTTTACAGTTGGCTGTTCGTACGACATCGAG
>DWDX01004724.1:0-11320 GCA_018245675.1 Agara michaeli | reverse complement strand
GGGTTCAAATCCTGGAACGCACCTCTGACGTGAGACCCTGGTATGCTAAATGGAACTTTTAAAGTTTTAAGTCAAACTTACTTAGTTTTAATTTCAGTACTTATATTTATGAAGAGGGAGTCGAGAGTTTTTGAAACCGTCGCGTACCAATGAAGAAGTAATGAACGTAGACGCACGCCAGGTTTGTACGGACAGAGACATTTGGCGCTCCGTGCGCTCTGCCTACCCCTTTAGGGACAATCGTTATAATATTAAAATGAGCACACCATTGTTGATTTAATATGCATTGATCAAAACAATTCTGTAAAAGCTCTACTTGTGCCCACATTTGAACAGCATTTTATATCTATCTTGGAATCTCCCGAAACCGCCTACGCCTAGATCTAGTCTAGTTTTGAGGGCGACATCAGTATCGCTGGGTATCGCTAGGTCACGTGCGACCTTAGAGACGCTCTGAACTTGACCTCGGGACCTGGCCGATCGATAAAGCTCTCAAGCTCTCGCAGTCACCGCGTACATTGTAAATTGGACCCTGCGAGTAACGTGCCAGAGTTGATTCTCGCAGGACAAGTCATCCATAGCGACTGTGACTCAGATACAAGTTTAGTATTAACACACGTAACTAGCCAATATAGAGATAGCATTTTTAGCAACGAAACGAACTATAATAACACATTCATTTATTTAAACATCACTCACTATGACGGCGAAGGAAAACATCCGGATAAATTCTGTATACCATATAGTATCTTATGAAATATATTTTTCTAAGGTGTGTAAAGTCGGTCAATGAAGATGAATCCTCTCATTGCGAGAGGAGCCGGGAGTCCAGCAGTCAACAATGTTATAAAACCTCAGGTGCATCTGTTCGCTCAGTGGAAACATTTTGACAGTAATCCTTATTGATGTGGAAAAGTCCTCGTCATTTTTTTTTGTTGTTTATATATTTTAGATATGCATCTTGTCCTAGTGGTGAAGCCCCGGCAGTTAAACTGGGGGCCATCGGTGCGATTCCCACCCCAGCGAACACGCTTTTCAGATACATCCACCGTAGTGACGTTGCTATAGACAGAGGTAAAAGGCTGGAGATATAGGTGCGCTATCTTGAAAATTATTTAAGAATATGGGCTTTTCGGGGTGCTCATAGGCAGTCAGGAAGCGGCAGCGGCGGTCATTGTGCCAGGATGTGTCAAAGGAGCACAAATAGGTCAAGGCACTAACGGCAGCAGCGACGCGCTGCAGAAGGTAGCCGGCGCTCGCCAGATCAATATTCTCAGCTGATTGCAGTGTAACCAGAGTTGCGGTGGGGTCACATATTCGTCAAACTAAAATTTATTCGTTCCAAACTCAAAAAATGATTGCAGTTTAAAAAACTATAAAACACGTTTTTGTTGCAATTCCAACTAAAATGTAGAAAATAATCATTTTAGCAATAATAAAAATGTAAAACACATTTCACTGAGACCGCTGCAGTATAGCGGTAACACACCTTAACGTGAGTTAGGTTTACGTTAAAAGGTTTTATAACTTAAAAAATCTATTTTTACTACAGTCAAGATAAGTTAACCAAGTTCGGCAATCCTGCCCCGTTTGGCTCGAGCGGTGTGGCCAAAGAATGAAGTGGGCCAAGGAAGCCATCAATTAGCGCACTCCAAGCGCCGAGCCAAAAACGATACCGTGTCAGCCTTATACTGCACCAGTTTCTGGATCCAATCCGCGTGTGTGCCAATTTTTTTTTTCAATAAATCTCGCTAAGAGACCGGCCAGTCAGTAAGGTCACTGTCGTCTATGCACTTAGCAAAAAGCGACGTATTCGACTAGCCTTCATGTTTGTTTAACAAGTACGCCCGCGCAGCGCACACAATGAGCATTCATGCGGCTATCTCAGACTAGCGATAGTCAAATATAGTAACTCTTCGCATTCCAACAGCTGTTGCGACAATAGCCCTTTGTATGAGACTCGTGCAGCGCGCCGTGTTGCAGCCGCGATAAGTCATCCTGATAGTGGCATTTTTTGCTTTCGCCAACATTTCATTTGAAAATTCATGAGCAAAATACACGCGATGGAAATTAATTAACAGGCCTTTTCAGGGGTCCCAGAGCCGCGCGCGGGGCGTCCGTCCCCGCGACAGGAAGGCCCGAGTGGTCAGGAACTAAGCGGGTACTTTAGGCGGCGATGAATAAAACTGTATAAGCGTAATTATATATCTATACAGTGATAGCCTAGTGCTATCGATTTCAGTCTTTCACTCCGATGGTCTGGGTTCAAATCGTGGACCGCACCTGTGACTTTTCAAAAATACATGCGCCGGTTTATAATTTAAATATTACTCGTTATAACGGTGAAGGAAAAATTGTGAGGAATCCTGCACGCCTTTCAGTTCTCCATAATGTCCTTCGAGGTGTGTGAAGTCTGCCAACTTTCACTAGGCTGTGATAGGGTAGTAGACGATGCCCTTGAGCCTTAACGTGAAATAAGACCAGTATTCAACAGTAGAACGAGGAAATGGTTGAACATTTGGTAGAAGATGTGGTCCTTTGAGCCAGATTTATCATGCTTTAATGTATGGATTGAATCCTTTACGCTGCACAGCAAAGCGCGGGCAAACACGTGAGAGTGATGACGATATGGGCCCTTAGCTCATAAATATCAAGTCCGTTGCAATATTCAGCGGGTGTTGCGCCGAACTCGTAAAATCGTGCCGAGTTTATGTATGAAGCACTAGACACACTCCCAAACTAGGATACGCGGAACCGACGGTTCGCATACTGATAGACGAGAGGAGAGATCAACTCACAATCGGCCAGTGTTTGGTATCTGTGGCATCACTTGCATTAAATTGTTTTTTTTTTTGCAAAAAATCTCTGTTACCTGTCCTTCAAATAATGCAAAAACACCTACAAGTAGATTCAAAGGTAGAAAGATGTATTGTCATAGGTCATAATAATGTGTTAAGTATCCGAGGATGGTGAGGATAGGTCAGAGTTCAGGCAAACATTTAGGGAAAATGACCCCTCACCATTCGGGATGAAATGGAATATGAGACTTCTGCATTACAATAATCTTTAAGCTAATTGAGCTATGCTTCTGGTAAAAGTCACTATAATGGACTCACTGTGCTTTTGACTATGAAATTAGTTGTTGTCCTGGATGGGAATTGAATCCACAGCCCTCATGGGTGTGTGTCTCTACCCGCTACACCAACAGACCCATGTGGACCAAATATAAATAAATTCCTGACTCATACACTTTCTCCCCTATGTAAATGTAGTGATTGATGCGGTTCCCGGCTCAATTGTGTCAATTATGGTTGATTAAGCAAAACGGTAGTGTAATAACACTTATTTTGAGAACGGACCGTGAAGACAACGTTGAGAACAAACACAAAATCTATACATTGTCTGTCTGTGATTTTAAATAGCTGAGTTCTCTGAAGTGCATGCACACAATATTAAAACAGAAACAAGCTTATTTTAAATTCTCGTCTTTCTACATGTCCGGGCTCATCTCCGCAACGGCTGAACCATCTTAATGGGACTTTTACTGGACATACTGTTCCTCGAGAAATTCCTGAAATAACAATTGTAAATCGCCATCGAAAGCCTTGAAGTCGGTTAAAAAGTAACCGAGGCACAGTTTGGATACTGAACTGTATCTTTAACTATTCTCTATGGAGCAGTGTGCTGGAACATCCATACACAAGTCACCCGATGGTTGTGAGAGTCCTGTGCCCAGCGGTGGGAATATATGCACTTCTAAAAGAATTGAAACTAACATTCTATATTACACACTATCTCTTGAGGTATGACAAAGTCGTTGTTGAGAATATGTGACTGTATTTTGAAAAACATTTAACTTTGCCATACCACCAATATCTTTATTACCATCTTTGTTTATGTTATGAATTACTGTATTAACATTCTTTGTCAAGCTACCGGTCCAAATGTCTAGATTGCACTCAATATAACGCCTCAGAACCAAAGATAATACAAATCGGAAAATAAAATGTTTAAGTTCAGTTTTACAGATTTTCTAATGGATACTTAAACATATTTAATGACACATATAAAGATCATTGAATGTCTTGGCCCGTAATAATCGTATTAAGAAACTCGTAGGTGTATAAACTTTTCATTTTTAGCAATCACTATTTTTATTAAAATAAATAAGCAAGTTTTTTATGGGTAATAAGTTTCCGTAAAAATAATACTTGTGTTTAATATAAATAACAATAAATATGGTTGTTACTGGTTAAATTAATTATATGCTTATACATATATAGGCACGCAAAAGATATTGTCAAATATTTCCTCACTGTCAAAATTACGCGCGAGTAATTAATGTTTTGTTTTTTTTTTAAAACAGATCAACACCTACATAGTATACAGCCGCATAAACCTATTAATGATCGTAACAAATAACCTCGCTAATGTGCTCACAATCCAATTAGACTCGATCGAGAGCCGCGGCGTCCTGTGGCCAAATTGAATAAAAATATATACCGTGATGACGTCACAACAACACAAGTAGGTCACTTCATCGAAAGTTGCGATGCGAACAACTTACGGCACAAACATTTTTCGAAAGCACAGATCACATCAAACACTTTACTTTTTTTAAATATATAATCTGTAATTTTGTGATAAAACAGTTTTCAGTCATTTATTTAACAATGAAAGCACTTCGCTAGTATTTAGCGCGTCGTAGCGCTCACGAAACGCATTCTCTTACGAGAGACGTTATACCGTTGTTACGACCGAGCGATTTTGTTCCGGCAACGAGCGTTACCGGAGCTATTTAGGGTGAAAATCTCGGTTCTGTTGTTTTATTTATGTTTTTAATGACATTTGCGGGCCCCGAGCGCACGACTGCGCGTGACGTAGGCCGACGCGCAATGGCGCAGTTCGACGGGGTTGCCGTGCTGCACGTTGTGATTTACATTTTATTTTTAGTCTGTTTTTGACTAAATAAATAAATATTGATTGTATTCGGTTTTCTAAGCGACTTCATTATATCATAGGCCTATGCGAAATTGAAACATTTTTTTAAAATCTTGAAGTATTACAAATTTGTTACAGAAAAGTTTGTCTTTGTGAAAGTATTATTATTACTATAATTACCAATTACGATTATTACATACAATTATCACTATACTTACACTTATATACTCACTTTAAATCAGTTTTAAGTAAGATTTTTTTTTTTATTAGGGAGGGTGGGCTTGAGCCGCTCGGCTCAGGGCACGTCAACCTGCTCAGATTGTTTATGCCCGCAGCCCTTTATAATTCGCCATGTAACCCTGTTGTCTTGATGAACGCTAAGATTTTACTTGTGGCTATGTATTTGGTTTCATCTGGGCATAGTTCGTGCTTGCCCAGATGAATGCTGCGTTTGTTGTTTAGTGCGGCGTAAGATAGAATTAAGAATTAAGATAGAATAGATTTAAGTAAGATATTCTTTAATGAAATGAACTGAAAGGGTCCATGACTGCAGCGACCAGTTAACACCTGGCGACCAGCTTGAAATTTTTATAAAAGCAATCTAAATACACGTTTCAATCATCTACTTTTAATAACAAGCATCATAATGAATAACTATTTTAAATATTAAGAATACCCCGCGACAGACAACTGCAATATTTCGTTCAATATACGACATTAAATATTTACCAATCTGCAGCGCAACCGAGCAGTTTCTCGGCGCTGGCAACACTTACGAAATGTCATTTCATCGGGTCGGTCGCCTGCAGCGAATTTCACAGCGTTACCACCGTTTCATAACTCACATTCTAGTCGAACCATAGTCGCCCGGTGCACGAATGTATTTTACTTATAAATATTACTTAAACACCTTTATGGAAATAACGAGTATTGAAAAAGTTCATTAAATACAGGCCACGAAGCTGAATTGAGCTTTCGACATTTTTAATGAAGTTTTGCCATCACACCACGGAAATTGACTCGACATACGTGCGCCACGCGCGTTGTACCAGACATACTTGTTTCGTCTATTCTACGTACATGAAAGCTGCCTCTTCATCTGTAGCGTAGCTGAGTCCGTGCAGTATAAACTGTTATCGATATAAAGTATTAGGACGTCAGCTAGTGACGAGGGAAGGCCGCAGAAGGCCCTAGGCGGGCGGCCGCTGCCCACGCAAGCCGGACCGCATTATTAAGCAACGCCCGGAGAGCGGCGCGCGGTACACGCGGCTGTACCCACCGGAGCGGCCGCGGGGCCCTCGTGACGTCACGCTATCTCGTTATTTTTTAACGCTTCATTGTCAGCGAGAAGATCAAGAAGGCCGACTTAATGCTAGCGGCGTCCTCGAGCGGCGAAAGCTCACGGCAGACGCTACAAGTTAATATTGAATCAAGTAATAAGTGTATTTAAAATGTTTGTTGGAAACAGTGAGCAACAACAATATTAATAATAACTGTGGACAATCCCACACACAGCTATCTGATTCCAAATCAGGCAACTGAATGCCTGCGTCACTGTTACGGGACAGCTGACTAACATACATCATATATATGTACAGTATAATACTTGTATTATAGACATTTTGATTACATCGAGACACAGAACAAACAAATGTGCTGCTCACACAAATGTTTTTTCTGAATGGGAACCGAACACGGGACCACCAGTTTTGCAGTCTCCAACCACTCGACCACGAGGCCAGTCAGTGAACTAGAATATTTACTGCCCAGTTTTCATTAACGCCTAATATATAATTGCACTAATTCCCACTAACAGTCCTCTTAGTGCTAACAGCTATCGGCAGCAGTCGCGGCAGTGCAGCTCGTGGTGGCTGCCAGCTGCCGCGCTTCAAACAAAGCCGATGAACGATGACTACGATACAATGTATGACGCTCATACAATGTATGCAATATAATGAACAAAATTTAATTAATTCTTTTTTTTCGGTTTTAATACAGTTTTAATCATAGCTTTACGTAAAGCCCGTAGCGACGGGTACTTGGCACGAGAACGCGCAAACACGGCAAAGCTGGTCGTGTGTCAATATTAGGACACTCGCCTGCAGTACGGTATTACGCGACTAGATGTGTTCGTCCATTTCGTTACCTTATTTCTTATTTAATAAATCGGTTATGTTTACCGATTATTTAAACGAAAAGTAAAAAAAAATTGCAAAATATGCAATGCAGTGTATGCGACAACCCTATCACAGAGGACTCTAGTACAGAAGGATCGATTAAAATGATGGACAATTTAAAAAAAAAACATAAACGCAATGCATTCGACAGCCCTATCGCGACATACTTTACTCGCGCATAGAAAACTAATTACATTAATGGGAAATTTAAAAAAGTAAAAAAATGTGGTGCTCTCGACGACCCTATCGCAGAGGAAGTTCCTCCTGTGTAGAAACGTGGGCATCCAAAAATAACTGTCCACTGCTGACTGCCGGCCGCGTTACCGGCGCAGCTCGGCGGCAGACCCTCCTCGCCGCTGATGAAGCGGAGTTTACATGTCGCCAGTTTATGAATACAAGAAACAAGCAACGTTTTCACCCCTTAGCGTTACATAATGCATACGACATAGACAAATTGAGTTCGTTAAAACTTAGTAATTCAAAAGATGTTTATAGAGTTAAAAATTATTTTTTTATATTTCTACAGGCCACCGACTTTCATAGAGAACTTTAAAAAGCAGTTGCATTAATCTGTGGCATTTTAAATCATCTATATTCAGCGTTAATAAATCAAAATTAATTACAAAACTAGGTTGCGAACCGACAAACAAGTTTAGACCGAAAGCTATAAATAATAGGGTTATGAATTGTAAAACGCGGAAGGAATTTTAAGAAATCCTTATTCAAAATACAACTTTAATACTAAGAGAATAAAGTCGAAGTTTTTATATAAGAGTACACTTTTTCGCGCCGTTAAAAGTTAAAAATGTTATATAAAATTCAACTTTAAGGATAAAACAATAAGAGTTGGATTTCATTAAATATAATGATTGTGACTTAACTGTCGCTATGGTTCGCGGCGGCCATATTAGTTTCGACATTTGGCGGGAAAGAATGAGGAAATTCTGTATTCGTACTTAATGCATTTCTTTTACGAACGGCTTTCGTGCGTCCATCATTTACGATAACAAACGGGTTTATTATGATTTGTGACTATGGCGACGAGAGATTGCATTACCGCGTGCTGCGGTGAGGGAAAAATAAATTAAAATGGCTTTTAGCATTGTTCAAAGCTTATTTTAGCGGTGTTCCAACGGTTTCCTCGAAGACGAGTGTGAAGACCGCCTGGCGAGCGACGTGCAAAGTAAAAAGGAACTAGACGGGTGCATGTAGGTCACCGTTACGTAGTCTGCACAGCATCGGATGCGGCTCGAACGTGCCGATGGAGATCATTTAATTATGCGTCTATAACAGTCGATGCACGACGCTAAAGAAACGCTTCCACAAAGGAGCGGGAACGAGGGAATTTTATAATTGACAAGTAGGTATTTTTAAAATTTGATTAACATTAGCAAACGTCTCATTTTGAACGACTCCTTTTTACATAGTTACGCCTATTTTGGTACAATCCAAGGTTGGCTGCCTAATTTAAAAGTAAAATGTTAGTAAAAATTGGGATAATGTTACACACGGCTGTGTTATGGTAACTGGAGAGCTTCTAATCATACAATTTCCAATCTATATAATATTTATATCGATATTACCAGACTAGATACGGTACAAACAAATGTGCTGCACACGCAAGTATTGTCAAGCCACGAGTTCCGGTTTACCAGTCAGGTTCTCTAACCACCAGACCGAAAGCCAGTCAAACAAATCGCAGATTTCCTAACATTAATTTGGTCCCTCGAGCCGCGAGACACTCGGAGCGCGTCTTAACGGTTATGATGAGAGATTACTTTATATTTCATCACATGCACTCAACCTAAATATTGTGTAGCTTACGAAAGATGTCGTATCAGCAAACTTTGACAGTAAATGGGTCGACATTGCGACATACCGGAGCATGTGCGGGCAATGTAACATGGATTAGCTATTGGCCATCAATATTCACGAGGTTTTTTTTATTGACTAACACAATGCGTTTGACTATGAGCACATCCGATGGTTAGGACCATAGTTGACGGATATCCTTACTCTCTACCTACCGCTATGGAAAATAGACGTGTCTGTATAGGTTAAGTTCTTAAACTTATTTCGTCTACTGCTCACTTTGAGTAACAATTATTTTGAGGCGTTCACCAAGTCGCTTTATTTTGAATATGTATAGTCATCGCATAGCCCCTCCAAAGAAATTCATCATCCCCTGACTTCTTCAATCTGGACGCACTACTGTCCCGCTGTAAGCCTTCAGCGCTCAGACTGCTATATAGAATCTATACCACATATAGATAGATAGATAAAAATAGACAGCATACCTCTTCCTGTAGTTCCTGCTGGCTCAGCGTGGACCGACTGCCCCACTCGTCCCACGCCTCCTGATCACCTATAATACCACAAATTTACATTTCCAAACTAACAGAATAACCACCTTCCATATTTTGACAACAGATAGCATTATGTACTTCCCGAATCAAGTTATTGTCTTTGAAAAATATGGGAAATGTTATAATCATAAGACACTGCATAAAAATTACTTTACTTTATTTACGGGTGGTATGTTACTCACAGTAGCTCACGTCGCTGTCAGCCTCCATTCCGGAAGGACTCGTAGTTGGACAGTTCCAATATTCTGCAGACAAGAGACTAAATTGAATAGCAAATTTTTCCAACGGGCTGTTTCTACACCCCATTTAATGGTTATTCAAATATTTTGTAAACAGATGACAGGGAGCCGATGTTGACACAAATTAATCTATCTGTGTGACTGCTGCTCTGCATCTAATAGTCTTTTCAGTCTTAAATACCATTTATATAATATTACAAGCCTCTAAACACCTATCCGATCTGTACCTGACACCGAATGACGACCGACCTGCTACCTCAATCTTGTCAACTGATCATTTTCAAGTGATAGAACACATGAGGAACAATAGAGTTTTGGATACTATCCAAAATGGAGAAAGAATAGAATTTTTTCTATCTCTTTCTTAATGTTAATTTTTACACTTAAATAGCATCGCAAATCATGGCCTCAAAACCTCCCTAACAATGGGATAATAAAAAGTAAATCACTGCAGTTATTAATCGCAATGATGTTTTTAAAGTATTGGAACTAACAAAGACATTATGAAATATTGTTTAAATGTTTTAATTAAATTTAACATTTACAGATGGTGTTATGTATATGATACGATATGGTTAAATATGTTGTAATTTTCTATATAATCGCACTTATTCCTAACTACTCATGTTATTAAAAATATAAGAAAAATATCCAGATTTATACCTCGAATATACTTACACAGAAGCGTCGAAAAAACATTCAAAAGAGCTTTTATTCTTCACTAAACACTTATAAATATACACTGATACTTTGTCATTGCTATATTTATACACAGAATTCATATATTTCACCGCACTAATCCAACAAATGCCGTATTGTAGCGGCGACACACGCCCTTTCTAGAGGTCGCTAAAAATAAGTAACACACACAATTTTTGCGACTAATATCTGTTCGTAATGCACAAAGACAACATTTAGAGACACTTTTAATTTATAATTAGCGTCAAAATTACGTATATAGTCATAATTAAGAGTAATAGGAAGGGGTTCATTGTACTGAGTGTTTACAAAGTTAGGTCAAACGTCAAACGTGAATCGATGAGCTAAAAATAGGTCGGAAACTCCAGAACATATTTGTATTGCTATAAACAAAAAAATGTAATACAAAGTATTTATACGTCCTCATAAATTCTATTCTGTATACCTATTGTAATATCTAAATGATATGTATTATGATTTCTAAAACTCAATGAATAAAACCAATTTCTCTATGGAAATGTGTCAACGGTCATTGGTATTCAAATATTTCATTCTGACAGGATGATCCGTTGGTTGGATGTCAGGCAATTTGACTGCGATGTCTTGTTATGGATTTGATTCCTACCCAGTTGCTTTTATAATATCAGTAAGTGACCAAATGACCATCTATGTATAATGATAAATGTTGGTAAATCTGTTATCAGTAAGATTTGACACTATTTGATCAATCACCGTTGGCAAAATTGTGTTTTGACGCACTGCAATATATGTATTATCAATTTTGCATGTAAATCCTTTATTTTGAAACAATGCAAAAATAATGTTGACTGCCTCGTTGGTCAGGCGGTTGCTAGCGCGACTGCCGATCGGGAGGTCCTGGGTTCAAATCCCGGGTTGG
>DWDX01004723.1:0-11322 GCA_018245675.1 Agara michaeli | reverse complement strand
TTTCATAAACCCCGTAGGTGACAGAATAAAGCCGAGTGAAAAAAACTCTTGATAATCTGTTTTTAATAATGTTAACACTCAGTGTGAGTATTAGGTGGTGCACCGACAACCTGATCAAGGCCGGAGATGGAGATGAATCTGAAAAGCAATGGTACCATGAATTGTGGTTGTATTTGGGGTAGTTTACATAAATCTCTATATATCTGTGTGTTGAAATAATAATTTTCAGTCGGCTCACAGGATCACTCGACTACATCACCATGTTGGTAAGTGCTAACAGTACGGTGCTTTCAGGTAACATCCTCATGAGCCTCAGCCCGACCATGGCGAGTGACGTCATCAAGCTGGGCTTCGTCATGTCGCTGGCGTTCAGCTTCCCGCTCATCATATTCCCGTGCAGAGCGAGCTTGTATTCCTTTTTGTACAGAAAGGTGAGTTTGTTTCTTTCTTCCTTTCTTTTCCGTATTTTAAGACGATCCTAAAATATTAAAACAGTACTATTAAAAAGTACATACTAGCCCACATACTTGGTTCAGGTGAAATTCCACACTGCATGAGATTAGTTTAATTGTAGTATTTTATGTAATGGAAATATCATCAACAGACAATATTGATTACATTCGGTTTAGAAAAAAACCCGATGTAAACAACATTGCACGTCCGCAGCCGCAGTCGTCGCAGCACGACCACCTCATCCAGCACTCGATCCCCGCGGGCCCGTTCCGCGGCATGACGGTGGGCATCGTGGCGGCGGCGCTGGGCGCCAGTCTGCTGCTGCCCAACGTAGAGCTGGTGCTGGGGCTGGCCGGCTCCACCATCGGCGTCTGCGTGTGCGTGCTGAGCCCCGCCGCCTGCTTCCTGCGCCTCACGCACCGCCGCACCGCCGAGCGCCTGCTGGCCAAGGTCGCGGGAGCCGCGCCGTGGCCCTATATTTATTTATTCATCAAAGACAATAAAATTGTTGACATATTTGACATAGATGTGTTGTGTTGTAAAAATGTGCTTTTATAACTTACATAATGGGGCACCAGCTAAACACCACACTAAGCAATTTTTATATATTAATATTTTATGAGTATACCATCAGGCCAGGCCCCTAAAGGTGTAGGCAGAAAGCACTGAGTATTAAATATCTCTATCCTTACAAAACTGACTCGCTTTTCTTCTATTCGTCTCTCTTTTCATACATACTTGCCGGATTCGGAGACCCCTGACTCCCTCATCAGCCAGTATTTGACCTATGTGGTAACAGACTATGGCAATACCTTTCCGTAACAATAGATCTCCCAATAGTGGAAGTAATTGCATTTTTCTTTCTTACAGGTAGTGCTAGTACTAGGTTTAATTATCTTGGTCCTCGGCACATATGCAAATTTACAAGCAGCCGAAAACACGAGGGACAAATACGATGATAAGCACATCACAAAGGAGCGAATCGACAAGATGGTGGAGGACTTCTTTGAGAAGAGATATAAAGCTGATGGTAATTTAAAAAATATGTACAAATCCTCTTGGAAATGAAAACACCTGAGAATACTGTGCTTTATATAGTCAATTAATTATTAGGACTACTACCCTTATTTAACAAACTAGTAAATTAGAGTCTATATTGCATATCATCCACTTTTAGTAAACAATTTACTCTTTGACATTAAAAATTAAAGACAAAAGTAAGACATTTGAAACTAACATTTTTAGTTACCATTTGCATTATTAATAACATGGTAATGACTATGTCTCATATATCTTTTTTCGTTTTTCCAGGTATTATGGAGAATCCCCAGGTCGTGATAGACACGTTACCAAAAATGGAAATTAACAAAATCGATGGCTTAATAAAAGATTCTGAAGTTCAGCCTCCGAATCCTGTACCGCCGGAATCACATTCGGATGAAAGACCCGCCATTAAAGTAGCGCAACTCATAGCAGACACAAAAGTAAAAGATCTCTTGCCTGATATCATAAAGGCTCCGGTTGACAAAGCACCAGAGTTACACCCACAAAACGTGGAGAGTAATTTTAATGGAGCCAAGCTATCAGATGGAGCCGGGAACTTGGAGAAGCCTCAAGATAACAATAAGGAGAATGAAATCAAACAGTCTTCGAGTCAAGAAAAAATCGATATGCAAAAGCAGCAACAGTTGATGGAAACTATCAAACAGCACGGAGAAGAACAGAAGGAATTGATGGAGGAACAAAATAAGATCTTAGGTGAGATTATGAAAACTAAAAAAGAGTTGCAGGAAAATAAAATAAAGAAAGAAGTGGACAGCAGTGAGGCGAAGAAAATCGCCGTGGAAAGTATACAAAAGATAGCAAACATGGCAATTCAAAGTCTCAGTGGGGTTACCGATAAACCTCTTGATAACGGTATTAATAAAGCACAAGAACCCATACAGAAAATAGCCGATCAGGCTGTGCATGAAATTGCCAAAAAAGCAGCAGACGCTATAAAAGAAATTAAAGACGCCAAGAACTTGGATAACAAAGTAGATAATGAAATTGAGAAACAAAATAATGGAGCCGCTGTTAATAATATTGTTCCAAATGTTGTTCCAAATAATCCTGCTATTCCATCGAACGCTAATTTGAATTTACCAGTAATACCGAAAGTCCATGAAAATATTGAAAATGCCAATCGACAACAAAGTAACGTAGTATCTAACGGAAATTTACAACACGTTCAAGCCAACGTACCCAAGCCCGAGAGTAAAATTGACAAAATAGACAAAGTAGAAATACCATTGAAAGAACACCTTCATTCTCCAGACGAACCGCAGTCGTACAAGCGCGGAGAAGATACGCAGAAGATTAATAACCCCGAAAGCAAACTTAGTGGCATCGCTCAAAACGTGCCCCTACCCATTGCTATGAGAGAAAACTCAAATAATATTGGCTCTGTGCAGATCGTCCAAGGCGGCAATCAAGAGAAAACACAACCCGAGAACCCTGATAGTGTTAAAAATGCAAACGTAGAATCGCAGGCGAACAATAATTTACACGAAGTACAGAACGGTGCTCTCAACAATAACGTGCCATTGAATAATGTGAACAATGATAATTTGATACGAATCAGGAGAGAAGTGGATTGTACGGAAAAAGTACCGCTTAAACCCGAACACAAGCATATATGCGAGACGCCCATAGACACGCCAGTTGTGAATAGGCGTTCGGGGGAAATATTAAATACGAACGTGAATTTGAACGACATGGGACTCCCTCACGGCTTGCCGGTCGCTGAAATGATACATCACATACGATCTCTTAAAAGTTACGTCGACAACGACAAGCCTAGTTGAAGTGTTCCAAGTGAATGCGATGTACATAGATAAAAAACTAGTGTAGTCTATTTAATATTTCAAGTGCATTTATGTTGTTAAATTATTTATAGCGGGTAACACACAATTTTGTTATAGCGATATCATTATTTATTATTAAAATCGTTATCATCTCGATCGTAGATGTATGTAACTTTTAAGGGCATGCTAATGATCATGATCTCATATGTAGTAATTTTTTCATAAATATCCGTAAGGTCGGTGAATATTGATTCATTTACGGTTCTATATTCGCCTGATTTGTGATGTTGATGTAAATCATGATTGTGTGATTTACGAAGGGTTGTTTGTGAAAATTTGTGACATACTCAAACCGACATGAAATAAACATCACAAGTAACTGAGATTGCTAATATCTTCATTAACAGTAAGTTTATTGTATTGTAATATAACATTTCTATTTGGACGTATGAGAGAAACTTATTCCGACATATCAACGTGAAGAAGAATTTTACAAATTTTCGCGGTTCCTGGACGACAGACTAGGAAAAATTGTAACCTCATTGAAATTATGTATTTTAAACATTTTTGATAACACATATTTGGCATTACAAAATATTGAATAACATCAAACTGACCTTTCATTTATTTAATGTCCGTCTTCATTGCTTATCGCTAATATCCACGATGTACGAGGTCATCGCGTTTTCTAGTCTGAGAAAGCTAATTTATTACAGTCCCTATTTTTAATAATAATAATAATGAGCTTCACCACCGTGGAAATATATAGACGAGACACGGATACAATGATTTTGGGTAAACGAGTCGAATCGATATTGGACTACTATTGATAGTATTACAGTAAACATGGTAACATTATTGAACGAAATTATGATGATGATGATGATGATGATGATGATTAGTTGTCAGTTTACTCCGGTGAGTTAGAAATTAGATCGAATCGAAGCAGTTCGGTAGGTATTGCGATAAAAATGATTTTTTGACATGGCGATGTACTTCACTACGTGCGACATACGAGTTTCATAATGTAAATGTTTTCGAGCGATGTCGTACATACAGACTTACGTAAACAAGATGCGGTGGTAGAAGATAAGAAAAACAGTTCGAAAATAAAAACGGATTATTTCTTATTTTTATTCATATAAATGCAAACCCTTAAAACATGAATTAATAAAAACAGTTATCGATTTATATTATTAATCTCCCTATTACTCTCTCTTCTCGGTTGCCTTCTTTGTCCTGAAACAAGAACGTCAGGTTTTTATATCATTCTGTAGTCCAAGCGTACTGTTCATTACAAATTGTTACAATATAGACACTTTATCGTTTATCAAAATGGCAATGGATGAATTGTAAGAAAAATGTATAGGTATAAAATCGCTGATGATTCTTGTACACAATTTTATTAAATTCAATAAGCGATGAGAAAATTAAGCCCCACCGTCCGCCGGCGCCAGCTGCCTGGGCCACAGAGGAATAATTATAATAATGACGTTTTCATAAACATACTATTGACGTCTTCATAAATGTAATATTGTCGTCTTCAAAGAGCAAGTTAAATAACACAATTGGTGTACCGTGAGGGGGGGCGCGCGGGGGGCGGGGTCGGCTCGGCGTCGGGGGACGCGGGCTGGCTCTCCGCGTCGCCTTTCTGTAATGATGTCGTTTAGCGGTAAAAGAAGGCAGACTAACGGAGTGTATTCGCGTATGAAACGTCACGTCACCTTGGTGTCGACGGACGCCCTCCGGCCCTTGGGCGTGTGCAGCGCCTCGCACGCGCGCGTGAAGGAGGCGCGGCGCGCGCCGGCCCGCGGGGACCCCCACTCCGGCGTCTTCGACACTGACGCTACGATAATTACATTTTATTGTTTAACACCAAAAAAGAGACAACATTATTTATAAAATATTTTCTATTGAGAGTAAAAAAATAAACATAACTGTGACTAAATCAGCCCAATTTTAGGGGCCCCAAAAATTTTTGCATCGCACATTTTACACGATAGATATGCCCCACATTTTCCTAAACACAATATCACGTGTACTAGCATAAACTTAGCAGAGTTTTTGTTTTCAACGACAAGGTCCCCGTGACTTTTGAATTACGCCAAATGGTCTAGACGACTTCAATAAAGCATTCGGTGTAAAATGAAGGAAGGCAGTATCCGATACCTTGCAAAACTAGTATAACAATAGAGGAACCGTGTACACGCGAGTACCAACCGATGTCCACCGATGCTTTCCTGGTGACGCGGGCCGGCCTCACCGTGGTCTTCGATTCGGACGCCGCTCGCGCCAAGCGATCTACAATTGTGTCAACACAGAAATATATGTAACTAACACGTATAAAAACTTAACATCAACTCCCGCGAGAGGATACCTGTCCAATATTGGAATAGTGCAAGAGATTAAATTGGAATTATTTTATTCACTACAAAATGTAAATATAATCTTACATAGAACATTTAACAACAATTATTCATCCGCTTCGTTCGACCCTTGGATTGTGATAGGTCGGGAGAAAAAAAACCAAGCGAAAAAAAATCCTAGCGCCCATTGAATGTAACGATGTTATTGTTAAAAACACTACTGCACATAGTCCAGCGTATTCCGGGACTCGAACGCCGTTCAAGCGTCGTGGGAGGCACCGATTTTTATTGTAAGGGTATATTATTGTATTAATATGATAAAGGTCAATGGTATAAAGGTCATACATTGGTAAAGGTATAAAGGTCTATTGTTTTATTGTCGTAACTTGGAAGGTGTCGGATGGTGGGTTGCGGATAGGGGAAAGATGAAATAGTGCAAATTAATAGTAGGGGGTCGTTCAAGTATTACGTAACCTGAATTTTAGTTATTTTTAAACCCCCCTCCCCCCTCCCTTTGTCAGCAAAAGTCAGCAAAATCCTAACCGCCCGCTCTATGATTACGTAAACATTTGTGTATGTTTTCATATCTTTTCGAGTTTCTTTATTGTTATTCATATCAATTTATTGCACAATTAATATTTATTCCAGACAATTGTTAACAATCAGAAACAAAAAATATTTTTAACTTATAAACGATCTTAATTTTGTTTTTAAATTTACAACAACAAATAATAAGTACCTACCTATACATTGCTGACGTAATCACCATCTAGGCTCCCTCGTCCCTTTGTCATCAAAAATAAGCAAAAATAAGATCCCCCCCCCTTCGGTGCTTCGTAATACTTGAACGATCCCTAATTAGCTCCCCATTGATAAGTTATTCCTGATGTTATATTACTTAGTGACGGGTACAATAATGCATTGTATAGGATGAGCACAATTTAACAACTAGCAATAAACATTAAATCATTGGTACACAAAACTCGCATCCAGGCAGCGTGCAGGTGTGCACGCCGCTTATCATAAAGCGTACTGCATGGCGCGCGGTCCGTTCCGAGTTAATTGGTAAAATACACGAACATCGTAAATCATGAGAGACAATCGGATAATTAATTAAGCCACTTTGCTCTCTAAAACACGTAGCCGTACCTACGTACATTACGATCGGAGCGACGCGTTCGCCCACTGGCTGGATCTCGTTCAATTAGCCCTCGTGTGCCCTTAAAAAAAATAAATTCCCTTTACACCTGTTAAAATATATTCGAAAATAACCATACAATAGCGTAAAAAAAGCAGGTGCTCGCCCACCGCCCTCGTTGTCTAAGCACCTTGTGTTTTTTTTTCTCTCCCAACGTCGGGTCCGTTAAAACGGCGTTTTTCAGCCCCAAATCGCCAGGTCACGAGACCGACTTCATTGATTAATTCGTATTGACAATCCGATTGAGCAAACCTATCCAGCACCGATCAAAATATATTCTCATGTTAATAAATTTTTTATTGAAGCAAGCGGCTTCAATAAACTACTTTTTTAGAGCACTCATTAGTGTATGTCATTTCTGTTCAATCTATGGTCCGCACTAGGTCAATCGCTGTGTATGGCGTTTGAGGTCAATCAGCACCTGACCGAGATGGTAGACTTACCTCACTTAACCCTAATCCGTGTGGAGCAGTGGAGCATCAAAAGGGTAAATGATAATACGACCGAAAACATTATTTGCAGGATTTATAAGTCCATGTCTTAGTACTCGCATATTAAGCACTTGTATTTGTAAAAATACCGACAGTTAACACGTAACGAAAGCAAAATATTACACTGTACATTGGATTCGGTTGGTTTCGAGTGTGACCTCTGTATGGCACTCGAAAGTCCCATTTCTATGTGCAGTTTATTTATAGCCGACATTAAATTTCTCTTACATTGAAGCAGTGCAGCCGCATCAACTAAAACACGGGCTGAGTACCCCTGACCAGCCCAACATGGTCGTAACTGTGTTTAGTATGATAGATCGCGAGTTCAAATGAGTGGCAATAATAAATAAATAATTATTTTGAAATTATCAACGTTTTAAAAGTAATGGCTGCAATATTTTACTGTAATTCTCGCACTGATGACAGCCTGTCGGATTCGTAATGAATGAAGATGATATTCTTTTGCCGGTTACATATGAAACGTAACACGTTCAATGGATGTTAGGACGTTTCAATTTTCTAAGTCACTTACATATTTTTGGCAAGCACGGGGTAGCAAGTACCCCTGAGCTTTCACCTCGTGTTTCCGGAATTTAAGGGTACACATTAGGGTCTTAACACGTGAATGCGTGCATGAATTTCAGTAGCATTTGAAAAAAGAAAATAATTTTAATCATATACTTAGGTTTAAAAAAAGAGTATCATTTGAACATTATCCTCCTACCCTCCATAGAGCTGAACGGCAAAAACGAACTTATTTAAATAAACAAGATCGTTGGATAAAGTAACGCGTGCAAATAAATGTTAAGGGCAACAATTATATTTTTATTTCCGACAAACGAAAAAAAGTTAGTTATTCCTTACGATGATAATGTCATACATTATTATCTCGCACTTATCAGCAACAAGGCACGATAAAGGCGCGTAATTAATGATCTTTATCGATACAAGTGTATTTTTGAGAATATATTTATTGTAATTACACGTCAAGAGCTCGTCAGAGCGCAGCTTGTTATCTTGACAAATGTCTTTTTGTCGAACTTTCGATGTACCTACAAAAAGTTTTTAAGTAGGTATTTCGACAAAAAAACAACTTTTATAATATTCATAACATTTGACATGCGTGTATGTAAAGTTATGATTGCAGCCAGCCGCCTCGGTGGTATGGGGTTCTAATTTAAGGACTTTTGACTTTGCAAATTTATGTGCGTTTTAAGATTAAAGCACATACATATATCTTAGTTGTAATAACGGCGAATGAAAACACCACGAGGAAACCTTAGAGATCCCCAAAATATTCTCTATGCTGTATAAAGTTTGACAGTTTGACCTGTCCCACTGCTGGGAACTTGTCTCTCCCACGGCTACAGTGCAGATTCGCGGAGATTACGTTAAACAGACCTAAGTGAATGTTTTGAAACCGACTTTCAGGCTTTCGAAAAAGTTTAACGTTTGTCACCTAAGGGCAAGTACCTGGAGCGGCTTATCGTGCCCTTCGAAGCACGGAAATGCTCGTGAAATTTTGCCAGCAGCGCTCACCCGTCCAAGTGAGGACTTCGCGCAACGTCGCTTAACTTTGCACATCGCGTGCGATCCGCTACGGCTTCACTTAATTATTCATTCGCCAATTATATACAGAAACGAAGGAGGCCCTTTTCTTTCGTGCTGGTCTTTATTTTAATTACAACGTTTCGGAAATTGCATTTGGTCAGCAATGATGTATATAAGAGAGTAGAACGTAAGTTAATTTCGCCTTTTTGTCACTTATGTGTCACTAGCGGCCCGCCCCGGCTTCGCATGGTACTACATCGTACGCGATATAACGACTTTTCTGGTATTTTTTTCACATGTTGGGTTGTATTATCGAAGTTTTCATACGGATCCTTAACTTCATCAGTGCTCTATCGCCTATGTTCATCTGTGATCATATAGGATTCTAATGGTGAAAGAATTTTTCAAATCGGTCCAGTTGTTTCAGAGCCTATGCAGTGCGAACAAGATTGCCGCTGTTCAGCGATGTAATTAAATCTCACGATGCTGATTCGCATTAAAATCATAGATCGCATTAGCAAGTCGTAACAGTTTTCCCACTGCAATTTTATAGAAAAACTGAAATATGCACCGCAGTAATCAATTCTAGCCGCTTCGATTCAGAATAATTTCATAAATATCATTTGCATCATTAAGTGTTTGATTCGTACACATACATATATACATATGTTAGTACATACACTAGTATACAAGAACACCGCATTTGTGCGTGCGTACGGATAATTGTCGAGGTACAAATTGTATTCCGACATTTAATATGCAATTAACGGATTGGCCAACGCATCCACGTTGCAATCACAATTAACGAGGGATTGTTGAGGCGATGATTGGTTTGATTCGTGTTCTAAGTCGTTCCTTTTTCATTATACTAATAATATCTTTGAACATCTTCATACATGACCATCTGATTCTAAACTAATCAGAGTCTGCACTATGGTGATCAGACAACTGATAAACTGCACATTCTAAGTTCATATGTTTATAGATAGATAATTTTACAGCTAGACAAAACAGATACTCGTGCTATTTAAAAAAATATTCGTTCTGAGTGGAAATCGAACCTTCGACCCCCGGCTCAGCAATCAGGTTCATTAACCACTAGACCAACGGATGATTCATATTTTTTAGATTTCATACAGAAATGTATTTACAGTCGTATCATATAATCCTATTAGATTGTAATGATACGATCGAACAATATTATCCATGGTACCCAAACATAAATAATCCATTATTACTGGTTTGCCATTCTTCGCGTCATTTATTCATATAATACAAATTGCGGGTACATTTAAAAAAACTAATTCCTAAATTGAAGTGCACCAATATATGCATCGTCCTCAAACATAAGTCAGGAAAAGTAGACTTCAGAACAGTTATTCACAAATATATTTTAATGTAAAGCTGACAGTTTATACTTTTTTCCAATTCCAGTAATCGATATCTTTATATCGATTACGCGGTAATCGTTAATCGACAACATGACTCCCAAAATATTTGCATATGTTCTACACGCGAGGAGAGGGGGGAGAACATCTTTACCTGCTGACGTCATCACATGCTTTGCTTGCAAATTAATCGATTTATTTTTCTAACAAGCCTTATTGTATAGAGACCCTATCTAATATGTCACATAGTTCTTAAGTCGAAGCTGTTTTAGAAAACATCTCATTTTCAGAAACAATGCTATAATGAAAAATGAGATTCCAGTGTCCTTAAGCTGTCGTAAGCAAATATTAGCGATTACCAAACTAACACAGCGGTATTTGAACCCGAGACCTTTAACTTGTGTACCGAATGTTGGGTGTCAAGGAAGCGGACCTTTAGACGGTGAGAAAATATAGCTCTCAAGCGCCTCGCGTGGGTGTAGTAACATAAATTAGACGCAAAAGATAATGCAGTGAGAAACTTTGTGATTAAAATCGTTTCGGTCGGATCCAGGTAACTACTTCAAATAACTCAAAGACTATTTATCAGCTCGGCATGCGCATTCCACTATTGCTGATAAGTCCAGAGGTTAATATCACGTTCCATATTTCAGCTCCACGCAATGGCAAATATCTTGGGAACTCTCTCTCTTTCTCTCTCTCTGCTTCTCTACGTTCTTATGTTCTCTATGTTGCCTCTCGTTTCTCTTCTCTATCTATCTATCTCACTCTGAAGACTTCTCAATATCTCCAGCAGGCTTTTCGGAGTGAACCATTGTTGTTTTTGAATCAAAAAAGCAGAGTTTTATTCAATTATCTAGTTATCACCTGACCAGTGACAACTGGATAATTGGTTCACTATTATTCCTAATCATTATTCCCAATTGACCAAGCAGTGATAGCCTAGTGGTTGGAACTTCAGCCTCCCACTCCGGGGGTCTGGGTTCGATCCTGGCACGCACCTCTGATTTATTACGTGCGTTTTATAAG
>DWDX01004722.1:0-11324 GCA_018245675.1 Agara michaeli | reverse complement strand
ACACGATTTATACATATAACATTTCTGTGTAGGTATACATGTAACATTTCTGTGTTCGATTTATACATATAAAATTTCCTGCTTCAATCGTTCAAAAAGTATTTACTTGTTTTTTAAATAACTAAGTTCTTATATTACATTCAAAAGTTACTTAATGACGCACAAACACTGTAAGTAGATATCGTGCTTATATAAATCTAAAAACGTTCTAAGGATTCCCAAAAGTTATATTACTTTGGACGTTTGTAGCAATTGAAAACAGCCTCGGGACCGGTCATTATTACAATCAAGTTTGATTGATCAAGCCAACTCTCCGACGAGTCGGCCTCTCATAATTTGTTTAAAGAATTTAATGGGCTTCCTATCCTGAAGGGTTCGAGAGTTCTAATCGACTCACAAAAGTTTTAAAGTCAAAACTCCGTAAAGGAACTTGCCCACACCGACTCACGAGAGAATGAAGAGAAGCGACTATTACTTTTGATTAAAATATACATTCTCCTGGCGTCGATTCACTTCTATCAAAGTTTTCACATCGGCACTGATATATTATGAATCATATCAATCCGTCAGGTTTTAGTAAATTATTCCGAAAGCACATTCAAATTCAAATTCAAATTCAAATCGTTTTATTCATCATAAGGTACATACATACACTCACATAGAATCAATATAAAAAATCATCGATTATATTTTGAAATGCGTTCTATTACACCGAGTTATTAAATGCATCATTGAACATCAGAATCGTAGACGGTGATATTAAAAACGCATCGTTCACTGTTGACGGTGTAATTCAGTAACCTGTCATTGTTTCATTCGAACCTTTCGACTTTACTTTCAAATGGATGTTTTGTACAATGTTAACGTATTTGTGCGACCGACTTCGATCATTAAAATTAGTAGGATTTTTTACTACACCTAATTTTACTTTGCCTTATATTTGGTCTACAATATTGATTTTGATAGTACACAAAACTTTGACAAATTTTTTATCTTAGTACTTTAACGGGCTGACATTTTTAATAGAAACTTGGCATTTACTTTATATAAATCTTTGGTGGAATACCTAATTAAATTATAGCATTGAGCGGGAAAACCCAGGTTGAATCTAGCATCACACTATAAAAGTTGTAGTTGTATAGAAAAAAGCTTTCCAGTAGTATCTTAAGGAAGCTCCTCCTTATAAGCTGCACCTGGATTTTAGCAAAGCCCGACCTCGCTCTCAATCCTTACGCTTTCATCTCGCTAACTCTTTATATATAATCTTGTTATTTCGTCTTACCTTTACCCGTAGTTTCATTTTGTTTTACAAATAACATAATTATACAATAGGTTAGTTAACTAACATTTGTTTGTACTTTTAATTAAATATTAAATTGATTTTTGTTACCTTAAGAAATACTAATACATTGATTAAGTGAGATTCCGTTGAGTGGCCGTGTTAAACCTTCATAGCCATTTTGTATATATATATATATATATATATATACGCAGAGGGTGTAATATTAAACCGAACGACATTTACTAAGCAGTGCAGTGCATTTACTATATACTATAAATTATTTATTGATATTTCGCGAACATTACTTTTTTGTCTTGATGTATTGCTAGTTTACCGGATGGTTTTCGATAAGTAAATAAACGCACCTGATCTCAGATTCGATTGTTCGAAGTACATCTTGGATTTCTCTAAAGCCTGCCCTCGTTCCTTTCTTAACGTTTCTTTATTCGTTATAAACAGTCTCGTAATTTGTCCGGATTTCTTTGATTCGATCACATTAACAGATGGGATGTTTTCTGTCTCATCTGTATTGGCTTCAGATGACTTTTTACGTCAAAATTACCCCTAATAACGAGCTCGGGTCTCTCCTATATGTCGGAGGCATGGAGTATGTTCCTGCTGGGTCAGTGCGGATTAGAGGAGATCCGGATTCTTGGACTACTCAGGATGTCAGTTTGCAAATAGCTTTTAAGGTCTGCAGCGGAGTTTAACGACTGTTAAAAGAAATATGCAGGCTAATCGAAAAGAAGAAACAAATGTTATCTAACTGAACTGTGATGGACTATGAATACTGCTTAAAAGGTTTATCATGTCATGCTAATATCACCTCTTGTAAACACTATATTAAGGACATTGTTTGTGTATACTCTTTATACGTTTAAAGAAATCTAATTATACATTATTCAGCAATAAAACAGGATTCTAAATCAGGATACAAAGGATATAAAGGAGGTACTATCCATACAGAGTTTCTAGTATCGGTCACCTCGTACTTCGGAGCGCACCACAATGAACCGGCAGCATATTTAAAATAACTTAGAAATGGTCAATCTTCCATATTAATATTTAGTGATTTAAAATAAGGTTTTCAATCTGTTTCAGCAAAGTTTCACCCATAAAATGTAACTAAAGAACAAAAAAGCTTTTAAAACGTTAAAAACACAAATATCGCTTAAATTTCACTCAACGCGATCACTTTTATCTTTTACCTATACGGGACTCGAGAGCCCCGCAACTTTTAATGTCGGTAACATTAAAAACCAGTTTAAACGTCGGAGCTTCAACTCCGAGTATTTGCAAACCCTCGACTTCGTTCAACTTCGAAGGTCCGATCGGGATTTTTCATTTTCGTATAATTTGAAATTATAATTCGTTGAGAAGAAATCAAATCAAAATTCCATTTAAAACTTGGAATTTCGATATTTGTGTACAACACAGCTGTTAACGTTATGTTAATCGGGGATTTGACTACCACTGCTTGTACCGGCTTGTAAGTGGTGTGTAATGTAAGTATTGCATATTAGTTTATGTCTATCATACTTGCAATTGTAAGCACTCGTCCCTTCTTAGATCACCAGATCTATCTTTAGAGACTGATTACTAATGTATCTGTTAGTACCTTAAAAATAGTACTTATTAAATAGGCTCTACGTTAACTATAACTTGAAGCTTTATTATAAGTTTAAGTACAAAATTACATTATTCCTTGCTATAGGTAAGTGAGTTGATGACGGTGATTTAATCAAATGAGTTTCAAAAAAGTATTTATATTTTAGCTTAAAATATTCTTATGATGGATACAAATATTGCGCGGTAAATCTAAGTTACCAGCAAGTCATTTTCAAAAGTCGTTTTGAAATAAATAGAAGAAGAAGAAGTACGTCAGCTTTGTAAAGACAAAGATATTTGGCAATCGGTGCTCCCTGTCTACTCCGTAAAGGACCTGCCGTAATGATATAACGCTACTTTAATAAATATCGTACACGAATACAGAAGACATCTTAAGCATCTCGCTCCAGTATTTTTCCAAGTTCACAATTCATTTTCTAACGAATGATTTTTTGCTGGAACACAAAAATAAATAAGTTACTAAGAAGAAGTCCGCTTTTAAATAAATTAGCTTTAGATTTTCTCGTTGAAGAAAGTATGAAGAGGTGAGGTACTTATTATAGTTATATCTTCGAGCTTTGTTCGATATTTCTACCATAGCACCACCAATATCATTAACAGGGGTGCTCTAAATAAGACAACCAGTTAGAATAGCTCATGATTAATTAACAGCATGGAAAAAATTGTATTCTTAGTAGCATTAGTGTAGTTCGTAATGGTCAGTGCGAATGGAATTGGCAGTTGACCATAGTCCAAATATCTTAATGCAGTGAAAACAATCATACGCCAGCCTAATAAGCTAATGTCTTGTCTTTAATACGCAAAATAATACGAGATAGATTTTTAATTTCCGGGCAGTCACCGCTTCTTTGAAAAACAAGGACTCCTCAGCGTTTTCAATGACGTAATATGCTTCACGGCAGAAATTTTCGGGATGCCATCAACACGGCAGTAATTCTGGGCTAATAACAAAGCTCAGATCAATCGCTTAATGAGCTAGTTCATTGTTTGTGTTGCGAACGCTAATGCATGGGTGTCCCCTGAGCAGGGAATGAAGTCTGTTCTATATTAAATTTGTAATACAGAAGCGGTCTGGTATAAGGAGGGAGATAAGCTCGAGGACGCGCGGCCGCCGAGCCACACCGGAGCACCGTCATTACAAACTCAGCCCTCGGTCTCGGGACCAAGTGTAGGAGGCAAGCGTAAAAGTGAATACAAATTGTTTTAGTTAAAACAATGCACACACATACATTAAATGAACGTCTTACATTTTAAAGCTACCATTCATTAAAAGAAAAGTAATAAGTATCCTAAATCTTGTTAAGATATTCTTTAGAGTCACTTGCATTGAGTATCTTAAAGCGAATGCAGACTGTAAGACTATGCTAGACTTATATACTAAGAGCACACGCCTGTACAAATTATTTACGTTTTTTTTTCAATTTTTTGCTATTGGTTTGTTTGAAATATAAATAACATGCAATATTATAATCTGTAGTTTGTGGTAATAAAATGTTCAAACAGCAGCAAATTCCAAAACTTTTGTAAGTAAAATTCGTAACTCACATATGACGTGTTCCGGGTCTCTTAAGATAAATCGGATATCTAAAGATCCCCAATAAAAATCGTAAAGCAATATGTAAATTGGTTTCATTAGGGTTTGGTAGGAAAGCCGCTCGCCGTAAATTACTCGGACCGCGGATTGGGGCCAAGCCTTTTTGTCAGGTCAAAGGCTAGGTGTAGGGGTCACTCAATATTCCGGATTCGAGATAATCGGAACTTGGACAGTCCTTACCCTACCGCTGTTGTACGTATTGATATGTAGAAACTCGAAAGACCTTTGCATGTTCACGAATATTGCTAAACTTTTGTAGACGGGCACATGTCTCATACTGCTTCAATTGTTAGTATTACATATTGTTAAATATAAAAGCCTACTATTCTGTAACTCAATATCAATATCTGATACCTTCATTGCTTAAAAGAGGGCTGAGCGATTTCTTCTCTGTCTATATTGACCCAAAACTGATGTTAACCCCAGGTATACTAAATATTTTTTTATAGAAATGTTTAACATCACTAAACTGTTTTGCGTTGCGTTGCGATGTAAGCGGTTTTGCGTTGATTTTATTATAGAAGTTTATCTATTCTAGTATTTTAATTTCGTTAGTAAATAATATTAAGTTTTAAAATCCAAAGTTTGTAATCATCAAACTTTAATAAAATCCATATTTATTCAAATCCATAACGAAATTCTAAAGCATTTTGAGTAGCATTGTTGTATTGAGACATCAATATGGCCAATTAACGTCCTAAATGACTACAATCCGGTGTAGATGTTCTATCAGCTGGCACTCACTTAGTTATATAACGTTTATGAAAATACTGCCTTTATTAAAATTCTCTCAATCCCGAAACGTTATTTTCTTGTTCAAAAACATTTTTCAGTGTACCCGCATGAATTCATACACGAGAATGTACATTATGAATGCAGGTATTGCGATTTTGTAAACACTAACGTGCGGTTTCATATTTCATGCACGAAAAGAAAACTGGGTTAAAATAAGTAACGTTCACAGTGCACTGTTTCATTACTGAATGCATATCTTCAAACAGCTCGCTTGCGTACACCTAGTTAATGCAGCTAATTACTAAATGAGCCGCACGTGATACTCATGTGAGAGAGAGAGGGCCGACTGTCCCCCTTTGTCCCTCGACAAATGTCATTCTAGAGTCTGAATGCGGCATACGTTTCTACAGCTATCGGGCGCGTCAGAACAATAATATGACATTATCATTTCCCATCAAATCAGACAACTACAAGGTCATTACAAGTAATAATGTAATTGTATTATGAAAACCGACTCCGCACAATGTTTTGTTAATCAATAAATTAGTCTTCTGAATGACTCCCTATTATTGCAAGGTACTTAGGAGCTTCTTTCCACTTCTCTAAAACCTAAAATAAAGTTTGTTCATTTGTTTGCTCGGAAGGGATAATCTCTAAAACTACAAAACGACTCACTATGAGCTTTTAAATTATATTTATAGAGATCTGAACGTCGTAGTACCTTTTAATGCTAGAGATGGGTAAGGAAAGGAACTACTAAAGTAGCATTGCACGCAGATGAAACCACGGGGTGCTGCTAGTCAATTATAATTGGCGTAGCTTGGTTATTGCTATGGACTTGATATCTTCCGATATTCCATGTTAAACAGGTCGGCTATATTACATTCCCTAACGAGACCGTATTCGTATCGTTTGACTGCTTCGGCTAACTGTTATTAATTATTCCATTCGGAACACAAAGCCAAGTTTCGCTGTTGCATAGTTTCAATATACAGCCTCGGAAGGTGCCAAACGACTTTTCTGCCACTGCCAAAGGTGAAATGGCACACACCCTCGCGACACGTGCGACCTTACCCTACTGCATTCGTTTATTAAGTGAGAACTACGTATAAAGCATGCGGAACACAAAAAAATATATTTTGTTATCGTTAGAAAGCATGCAAGCTCCAGGCGGCCCACCTGTTGATAAGTGGTCACCGTCACCTAATGATATCAGAAGAGCTACCGGTGTATTGCCTGCCTGTAAACATCTCCGAAGGAAGTTCTTTGAGTTGAGAAATCCAGTTGGTGCCGATGGAACTTTACTCTTCGGCGTGCTGTATGATGAAAAACGCTGTAGACATAATATCGACTCAGAGCATTCACCGTAGCAGACTATCACGCACAAAAAGCCAACGTCTTTTTGTAGAGTTCCATCAGTGCCCGAATTACGGAACGCCTTTCTACGGTAACCTGACGGTAAACGACATACAGTTTAATATCAAGGGATAAAACAAACATTCATTCTCATTAAACAAAATATTGGTAATCGAACCAACAGCCACCGCCACCGGCTTGACAGTAAACGTCACTAACCACAAAAGGAATAGATCGTTCCAATTTGGTCCACATCATAATTAGCGTAACTTTTTGGTACGCCTTATCGTGTACCCTGAACTAGAGCTGGATTATGTAATTGACAGTATTGTAAAGGGGATAATACTAACTAGTAAATAATAATAATCTAATATATAAAAATGGACTTCCTGACTGATTCACTGATCATCGCCCTGTCCATAAAATACATCTGCGCATCAAGCGGAGGTTGTGGAGCAACACATAGGCTACTTTTTATCCTAGAATTCCCGCGGGGTAGTTATTTACGGGGGAAAAACTTTGTGAGACACTGATTTCCAGGCGGGCGAAGCCGAGGGCAAAGCTAGTAAATAAATAATAATAATAATAGGGACAATTCCACACGCACAGTTGTAACTACAAATTTAGTCAATTAGGATAACTATTCTTTATCTGATCTTCGTTCGGATCATTTTGTTTACTTACATATTCCTATTTATTTGACTGCCCCGCTGCCGTTCATTGGATTGTCGCAGGTATCTGAAGACGCAATAGGATCGCATTACGTTACATGAGTTAACGTTACTCAGCATTTGCCCATACATTATTGCCTCGAGGTTAAGTAGGCCCCCTCCCGTATCTCACTCAATTTATCTGCGCTCGATAAAGTGGAATACACGTCAAAATTGAGTTCACGTCTAAAAAGCAATTTGGATTATCTGATTTGCGCGCTTATACATAAAAATGGATTTTTCTTGCAGCATTGTGCTTGAGCCGTTTTTGTTTCGATGCGCGCTAGAGATAGCTCGATTTAGGCATTGCTTTATATTGGAGACACTTTGATAGGATATTACTTAATTTTCAATACAATGCATCTCCCAACGTACGACTATTATTTTCACCGGAAAAGCGGCGAACTCAGACGTTTTTCAAGTTTCAACGGTTCCTGTGCTGGTACAAGTATTATCGGAGGGGATTTCACAAGCCATTTTACTTAGATTCTAACGTTAGATAGACAGCGAATGAAACAAAGGTGTAGAACGGTTGTCTTCCGCTTGTGAATAGTTATGGCGTAAGGAAGGCACGATTGACGCTAGACACGATACCGTGAACATTGTTTTATATTGATCTCCAGCACGACGACTCGCGAAAACCAGTTGACGGAATATAACAAGCGTATTTTCCATTACAATAACCACTAACATCATTATTCGTAATTATTAAATAGTCTGTAACGGAATTAACAATTTTTATAAATCAATAATAACTGAAATGTGTTTAGCGCGGACAATTCTCAGACGGCAAATGTGACAAATTTTGAATGAGAAAGTTTCGTGTTTTTCTCGTCATGCGGCCTTATTGGTACTTCGCAGAGAGGTTTATAAACTTCCAAGATCTACGCTACGCTCCTATGTATATCTGCACCAGTAAGTATCGGAACATGGTGGAGGAGCGAATATTTCTACGTGCCTCATTGGGATAAAAATAGGGTTTCAGTTTCCAGCTGGCAGTCAATACAGGATGCCATCTTGCGACTTCCTGCGAAAACCTTTTTCCTGTACGCTGTCATATAACAAGAGTGGGGCCGCCCGAGTACAGCCTTAGATAAGTGTTGTCGAAACAACCTGCGAGTGCTTTTTGCTTTACGTTTGTAACGTTTCTGTGGATACCACGTTGAATCACATCGGTGTTTTTAAATTAAATAGGAAAAGCCATCTTTCTATTCTATTACTAGCTGTTACCTGCGGCTTCGCCCACATTGTCAAAAGAATTTATTGAAGTCACGCAGCATGCCGTTTTTGCGCCGTTAACTCCATCTATAGAGCTTATTTGGTTTCTAACTTGTGTTCCCGTGGAAATGGGATATTTTTCCGCCACAAATGTAACCTATATCACTTTCCAGCCTTTCAATTATCGCCATACCAGAAATCGCATCGATGAAAAAAGGACAAACAACCAGATAGACAAACAAACACACTTTCACTCGTTTCACTTAATTATCTTATAATGTAGTACCTACTAAACATTCATATTAAGCATGGTTTTTAATTTATTTTCGGCCGCGATCTTATCTTATGTGACAGTGACATTACATTATTTTATGTTGCGGCTACAGAACTATTACTAACGGTATAGACCACGGACACTGATCCAATAAATATAATACCATTTTAACTACTAGTTTATTACATCTCGTTGTCATAGGTCTGACGTACAAGACGAGAAAATTAAACATCAAAAAATGTGTGCTCGCCGCGTACGAAATCCGACGCCAATGTTTAATACCCGACATCATCCGACATCAAACAAATTCACTTTCTAGGAATGACGCTATCTGTCCCCGGATTTTTGATATTACTTTCGTTTTGTGCAAACTACAATGGCCTTTTTAAATGACCATTGTTTATTGTATTGTATTCGACTGAGAATATTTTTGCGGAATTCAGCCCCAACTTTTATGGACGTTTCGATTCACTACGGCGCGTTAGGTGGCTTTTATTTTGTTACAGGTAAGGTTGAAATTTGTTTGAATCGGGAGTAACCGACGACGGTAGTGGAAATGTTATTTCGCGTTTTAGTCCGGTTGACATTTGGCGCGGGCCCAATGTTTGTCTAGTTTATGGTTACGGCTAGGTACGGTGACATCAGCAAACCTAGCGGTCAACTAGATAAGTATTTCGAAGTCTGATGGACCTCTAATTGTATCCGGACCCCAGGACTTTGTTTACTTTCTAACCTGCCTTCGATTTTGATCAACATCATTACCAAAGTTATTTGAAAACTAAAGTTAATGAAGTACGAAGAACTTTAGCAAAACCTAATTGAATTTAATCTCTGTTTATTTTTGCTGAAATGTAACTTTTATATTTTTGTAAAAAAACAAAATGTGACATTCAATCTTGTATCACTTAAGTAAGTGTAATTAATGTTATATAAAAGAAATGTACAAAAAAATCTTCAGAGCTTCTAACTTCTCGAAGAATTTATTTATTCATTTATTCGATAAAAATACACTTGTATATAAAATTACTGGTTAAACATTTCACAAACATTTCACTATATAATATCAGACATATCCAAATTTTAAGGCAATTCAATGGCCAATTGATAGTTGGAAACAGAATTGCTCAATCAATATGTGTCGCTCAAAACTGACCGCAAGTCAGGTGGTACTCATCGTGAGACCAGACCACTTAAGGAGATCAAGGATCGAGACTAACAGAACACTGCTAACCGCAAACGCGGGTTTAAGCCAAAATCGAACTCCGGCAGAGGCATTCGTAGCCCCAACTGGCGTAATCACGTCCATTACACTCGAACCAGCTTAAAACTACAAATGTAACCAGGTCCTTACCGAAGCACAATCTAGCGCGTTCTTCCAGAACGAGTAGAGTACGAGCCAACCCGCATGCTCGAGATTTACACAATTTATAACTAAGTTAGTTAAAGATAACGACCGCATTCTGATTACCGTGTTCCCCGAATGTCGAGATGCAGCTCATGAAGCGAATAAAAATTAAACAATGCACTAAATGGAAAAGCTTAAAACAGAGAGAGCGCTTCAATTCTCCAAGTGTATAATTAAGAAAATTACAAATGGCAACTAAAACAAAACCGCGCCGTAATGGCGGCCGAAAGGCTGCCTTTTATTTCCATTCGAGACGATTTCACTTCAATGGCGTTGGACCCGGGCTCCTTCTAATTCTATAGCCACTCACAGCACTCGGCGTGTGATGATACAGTGCGCTGTTCTATTGCGGATAGGAATAGTGTTCCTCGCAGGAACGTTATAGAAGCGATAACATCAGTCGCGATATTTTTTTCAATAATTAAAAAAATAGAAATCCGATCGAGTGGTAATCGGAAATTATCGTTCTTGGTTAGTTCTTTTGGCATTTTAGCAAAAAACATACTCACATACATAGGTAGACTCATACAAGATAAGATAAGATAAGATTGCTTAAATCTTAGAGATTAGGAAATGTTTTATGTTGGTTGAACATTGCATGATGTTAACATGGACAAGCGGACAGGTTTTAAACAAAACAAACTAATTTTTCGTTTTTTGTATCCTTTTTAATAATTGTATCTACCTTATTTTTATTTAACCCTTTAATTGTTCCACTGTTGGATATTTAGAGAGGACTTATGAATAACTGTGAGGTGTGCAAGTTTCCGCGCGATGTTGTCTTTCACTATTATTGCATATGGTAGTCAACCCTTCTTCCTATAACGCGATGAGTGCATACCGCGTTATATGGAAACCACGCTACGAGAAATTCGGATTTATATACTTACAAACCAGGCTATGTAATTCGTAGCGCGTTGTATGAAAACTGCTCTATAAGAAACTCAGAATTAGTACAAATCACATCATTCGTACCGCGTTATATGGGGACCAATAAATACAAAAAACGAGATAAATGGTAAATTATTTTTGTTGAAGCTCGTTCTGAAAGTACTGTGTTATAGGCGGACTGTCGCAATTTTCTCTCCGCGTTATATGGAAACCGCGTTATAGGAGGGTTG
>DWDX01004721.1:0-11324 GCA_018245675.1 Agara michaeli | reverse complement strand
AACTGGTGAATTGTGGGGGTGTACTACACTCCTCTGCCTACCCCTTAGGGGATTACAGGCGTGATGTTACGTATAATACTTGTAAAGATATTTTTATTACACCCAGCCACAGATAAAACAAATGTGCTCAACACACACATTATTGTCCTGAATGGGATCGAACCCACAATCTCCAATTTTACAGGCAGTCTCCTAAACACTCGACTTTTCGTATTATATATCAATATATATGTATAACATAATATAGACGCCTACAATCTATTGACATATTGTAGCTTAATATACATACTCGCTTCCTATATTATGTAATACATATTTACATGAATACGTCTCTTTAATAAAATATCATATCATATCCTCAATCGTGACACAAGTCTTTTAATGACAGGTATAAAAGTGATGTTCGTTAATTGCCTGTATACAACGTGTAGTGAATAAAACAATACAGAATGCGACATGGTAACAGTTTGATTTCAATTTATATGCGAAAAGTATCAATTACCGACATGCGCTTGTTCGGTAGTACGATGAAGAGTCGGTCGGATCATTGATAGAGTGGATCACTTAAAAATAACGTGACAACTCTGTTGAGACGTGTTTCGATCGCGTGACATTTACCTGGCAGAGAACGGCGCAGCGCTTTCCAAACTTTAGAGCGACAACGTGAATACATTCCTTTTTATCTCAAAATTTGAAAACTATGCAAGTTCAAATTGAAGAAAGTTTTAATTAATTAAAATTTCAAATTTTTAAGAACTTTGAGCACCTCAAAAAGTCAAAAGTTTCTCGAACGAGCGGTAGAGCCGATCAGGGACAGCGTAAGCGCCGTTCGCGAGTACAATTTGTCTCGGTGTTATCAATGCGTCTAATTTTGCTCGGGCGCCATCTAATACGTGTCCACGTGCATACTTTGAGAAGCGCATGTAATGGGTATAATTGTTTGGAACGCGTCCAGCGCGCATACAATCGCTACCGGGTACCGCTATTGATCTTCGACGGCGTGCTCTGTCACGTGGACAGTTGTATAGAGGAATACGAAAGAGTTTACCGTCAATCTAACAAGTGCTATAGACTCTACCTAACCTGACACCTTGATAGAGCTCTTTCTTTATATATCGATCACCAACAAAAAATAACTATTACATTGTTTAGGCACAGCACAATAACGTTTATCAGCAATCATATTAATATCTTAGGACACCCTTACACAATACCATCTGGTCCCAAACTAGGCAGAGCGAACAGCACAGCCAAATGCAGAACAAACAAATGTTTGCCACGGTTGGGAATGGAAGCCATCACCGCAGTCAGGGTCTCTACACAAGCTTCTGATGTAGTGACCGAGAGGTCAGTGACCGATAATCATGCAACGTGTATCCCATAATTGAAATCGAAATATATTACATGATTTATCCCTAACTTGAGATAGCCCTAGCTAAAGTTGTCGCAAGATATAATTAGCGCGATTTACGTAGGCTTAGCAAACAACCCAAACGCTCTAATCGATATAGTTTGCGGATTCGTAATGCTAAAATATTGTTTCCAATACATAGTTAAATCACTTCGATTAATAACATTGTTGGAATTCGAGGGATTATTATGAATGGACGTCAATTTTGCATTAGCGCGTGGGTGGTGTAGTAACAATGGATTTTCCCTAATTAATACGCATCGTACCTCAATGGATTTCGTGAATCAGTCAACCAAAGAAAGGCTTATAATGGTTCCAATTCGTTGACGCCTCAAGGGTACCATTATCTATACATATTTTATACACAGTCAAATTCAGCTCGAAGTGAAAGGGCATTTATTGAGAACTAACTCGCCGTCCGCGGGTTGGGCTGCTGTTACGTTTTGATACTGTAATACCTCACAAAGTGCATTCAACTCTGACGTGACGGCAAACGGCATGACGCTGTTTGCTCCCTCGTGGGAGTAGAGCGAACACTACTTATGCATGTACTTCGTTGTTCAAGATACATCAAATAATATTCGATATTTGCATTGTAAGAAAATCTACATTGAAAATATACATGTGTTCTCTATAAAATGTATAAAAATCTTTGTATTTATTTTATTTTACTAGATATTTATTTATTCTTTCAACAGCCATTTAAAAATCTTTCAATAACCAACAACGTCGAAGTATCTCTAGGGCATCCCGTGAGGGTTTAGTTTGTTTTTTTAATTCACATTCTTCGTCAATAAAGCGTTATTGTTAAGATGAAGCAAAATAATATAATGCCTTTCGACACATGCAAAAGGAGAATAGTATATCTAGGGTCGATTTGAAAGCGATCTTTTATAACAAGCTTTATGTAGGGGTTGTAGTATCGGTGCGTTAGTTGATAAAAAACGATCCGCAAAGTTAAGCGAGAACGCGCGATACACGGAGGAATCAACTGCTACTAGAAAATGTACTTCGAAACACTGGCTTCGGAACAAATACCTGCAAAATTACATTTATCACGTATATTTTTCTTGCTTTTTATGTTTTTTTCTCGGTTTTCGTAAACCGCCTTCCTATCTATGGTCGCCGAGCTGAGAACGTTAGCAGCAAAATATTGGCCTTTTGTATGTCCACTAAGCGTGCAATTTGAATAAATAAATAGGATCACGATTGAACAAAATGCAACCAGTCCGCTGCCCCTAAGCCTGTCGACGGTCGATACAAGTCTCGTTGCTCTCAACAACCACTAATTAGTTTTGCAAACCTTTGATAAAACGTTCCAATTTATCACTGCGAAACCTTTCCGGCTTTATTAATACTGTTCTATTCGAATATTTGAAATTATTACAAGTCAACGGTCTTAAGAAATCGTCGGCTCGGACTTGCAGTAATAATATCTTAAGATTCAGATGCCCTCACATACGGTCATTTGATTCCGAACTACCTAGAGTTTATATTATGGTGACCAGACAGTTGATAAACGACATATATAGATACTATATGATATTTTATAAATATTTTTGTTACACCCAGACACAGAACAAACGAATATGCTCATCACACAAATGTTTATCCCTGGGCGGGAATCGAATCCACGACCTCCGGTTTCGCAGTCCTGGTCTGCGAACCACTAAGATCATAGTCGTATACTTATAAAATATAACCTGATCATATTTCTACAACTAATAAATACTATTATCGCCATGGTCCAAAATCATAATATTTATATATTCATGTCGCATACATTCAAACAGCTGCATTGTAACATTGGGAGAGCGAAGGTGTTCTTAAATAATGAATCATCATGCTATCCATTGTTCTGTCTTCGGATTAGTGACTTTTCGGTTACCAAAAAGTACCTTGGAGCGATATTAAACATAGCCGTCTAATCCTAAAAGCATAACCTGTGTTAACCTGATAAAAGTAACCACAAATAACTAAATTTAATATTTTCTAGCATACTAATATCCTGTGCATTTTGTAAAAATTGTAAAGACTATCAGAGACAGGACTTTGAAGAGCAGTCGCTCCTTCCTAGAGGCGTAGTACCAGCTCGCGGTAACCCCACCAAAATAAATAAATAACAGCCGTGGAAGAAAAAAAGATGTCAAAAGAATACAAAAAAACCGGATATGAAGGGAACCCTTATGCATAAATAGACAAGTTACAAAACCGCTTTACTCGTAAATTCTCGTGCACAGTTGCACAATGTCAATAACTAATGAAATATTCTTGCGCAAAACAAACAGTGCGGTGTTGCTTCATTCCGAGCATCCCCAGTGCATGCACGGCGGCGAAGTGAAGAGCGACGCGACATTTGTGCAAACGGAATTTTATTATTGTACCCATTGGTTTGTATTACATACGAATTGTAATTTTATGCTCGATATTGAGATTTTATATTTGCCCTTGAATCGTAATCGCCAAAGTCACGCTCAGTAGCATCTTTATACGTATATTTAGGTCTGGCACTTCTTGTAACCTGGTGGAAATTAGGCTAACGGCAAAAGATGAATATTTGACTAAGAATAATAAATTATAAAATAGCTTTTTATTACTTGTTTTTGGTGAAACCTATTCCCGGCCTCTGTCTGGAGTATAATGGTAAAAAAAGTTCTCGCATTCATTTTCTACTTGTGCAAAAAATAGGAGTTTCAAAATTAGATAATGCTTGTCTCAACGCCACCTAGAATAAGGTGATCTGAAATCAGGTCAGGCTTAGCCGCCTTGCGAATTGTATCCGCAAAGAAAACTGTCCTAGTTTACCTCAAGACCTGACGTTTAACCTGCAGGAATAACCAAATGATAAATTGGGCGGCATGAAAGCAGCGAATCGTTTAACATCAATGGATATATATTAAAACTTGGGGCCTATACAATCTAGTTTAGAATTATGTACGGCTAATTACGTACCTTCGTACAAAAACACCTGTGAACGCTTTCAGTGTTCACTTTTGTGTCCCGAAATACGCTTGCGTATAAAGAAATGAATTGTGGACCCTTTATATAATGAGAGAAGATCCATATCTCCAAGTGGACTGTCAAAAGAGTTGATAAGGAACCGTAGTAGACAAGCAGGTGATGTTCAAGAAACAGCTCTGATTTTAGCTGATAAGGAATACAGATAGTTATGAACAGCAATAAACATTTAACATCTGATCGCTTGAATAAAAAAATGGTTCTGGTAATGGCAACTATGTCTTTTATAATAGCATTACTACGTCTTAACAATTTTCCTTATTCTCTATTCCAAATTTCCTTAAACACGATGATCACAATCCACCATAGTTCTAATCGCAGATAACATTGAAACCAAGACTGGAGAATCGACAGTAAAAGGTCGTGGATTGTCTGCATTAGATTCATCGTAAGATAATTCGTTTTCTGTATCTAACATCTGTCACAATCCGTTCGCTCACACCGTAACCCCTGCCGTCGTCAGGCGAGCAAGATCACGAGCGTCGGAGCATAATGCAAAAATCGTGATTCACACCATCCCGCGCCACACGTTTATTTTATTACCCTTCATTATTTTAATAAGTGGCAAAACCTGTGCGACATTCGTTATTAAAACGATCTATTTCAGCGCATAGGAATTTCCCCCTTGTGTTTGCGTGTCAGGTGCTGGTTTCGCTTGACGGGCAGCGACTGGAGATGATAGCGCGTGAAGGTTTTTATCAAACGCCAGTGAATGTGGCGCTCGTATTGTTGCAGTTCTGTTTGGGTGTTTCGTTCGGTTATCCTTTTATTATGCACAGCCTTGGCCGTTTGGTTGGATGTTGAAATTTTGTAGATCACATTTTTTAGTATCACAAGTGAGGTGTGTACACACTTTTGCAGTGTCATAGTTTTATGGAGATTGTCTTATCTAATGTTCAGTTGTTATTTTGCTTGTGATCTTACCCAATGTTTAGAGGTGACGTAAATTTTATTCAGATTTTAAAAATGTCACGTTCCCCATACAGGAAAACAAAATGGCAAACGGATGACCGAAATCCTAATTAAACGTTGCCAATTTTTTTTGTCGGTTTTTGAGTTTTCTCGGCTAATTATCTTCATCCCAAGCTAAGTCTTCTACACCCAACAAGCGTCCACCAAACGTAAGCACTTGGATTTAGCTCGTAAGTGTCTACTGGCGGAGTTTGTGTCAATACCCCTAATCCAGTTAGCGGGGCGACACGTGCAAACTGACCGTAGAGCCGGTAACCTTAGCGGACCAGCCGAGGGACCGGTGACTGCCACTTGAGGGATTTCCAAGAATCAAATGAAGACCGAGTTCAATCGTTAATGTGATGACGAACGAATTTCGGTTCCACGCTTTTGGCTTTTAATTTATTTATTATTCAACGTTCTCTCCCAGTCAACCTTTGGGTAGTAGTAAAGAAGAAAAAGTGGTGACAAAGAAAAAAATAAGATGTACAAAAATAATACGAGTTTAATATTAAATCTAAATGCAACTAGTCAAAGAAAATGACCAAGACCAGCAGGAAGGATATCATGAAATATTAATTTTTTCATCGCCTCCGCCCTCGTCCTTCTCAAATCCGTCTTTATCGTATCTTTTCGTTACCAGTATTAAAGATCTTTTCGTGTCTTAATTATAAACAAAAGGTGGACTACTCAATGTATAATTAAAGCACTTACTAAATATTGAAATTACTCAACCAATTAAACATTTCTTTCAACTGAAATAAATATAAATGAAGAAAATCTTAAAAATCGCTTCCCCTAGGAGATTAGTTTTCAATTAAACTTAGAAGGAAAACCTACAACAATTCAAATTTAGATTGTTTGAAAGGTAACCTTATAAAAACCGATGATTATAAAGAGCTAAAAATGAACAGCATTCGATATCTTTATCTCTTTATATGTATTTATTTCATCCTGCTCATATACCGTCTTATGTACTTTCACATCTTCCTTAGAAAGTAACTACATATATGTACATACATGCGTATGTGTAATATAACCAAGCTTTATTGCTATTTTAACAACGACCCATTCTCTTCTCGCAATTCCCTCTGTATTACAACACTCGTTACCGACCGCGGCTCCGCTTGCGCAAGTTGCATTAGATGCTTTCAATTCATTACGTTTTTCATTAAAATTATCGCAACAGTAAAGTTTCTGGGATTAGTGTTGAGTCGTAAAATAATGTTTTGAAAGTTTATGTCACTGAAATTTTAGTACCTACCAATATATATCTTATAGCTGTTATCAGGTACAGCAAATTTCTTAATAGGTGAAACATCTGATTGCATCAAGAGCTCATTTTTCGAAAGGCATGAGACTTGCACAGATTTTTTTAAATTCTCTATTTCCCATTTTTCGGATGTAATAACGGTGCAGGGGAACATAAGCATTTGACCAGCAGTCGGTGGACAATGGCCCTATACTTTGTCATTATGACAGACCCGTGATAATAACATTTATTGTATTTTTTATGAATAATATATACAAGTGCATAAAGGCCTTAATCTGTTTAGGTGACCTTTCATAGCTCCGTTTCACTTTCCCGCTGCCATCACTCAGGTCAAGTCTTATTATGGAACAGTGTACCAACGTAACAAGCTAATACTACAATACTACTGACTACTTCTGACTATGTTTAGACACACATACATCATATTTAAATGATTAGTCATATAACATGATGTTTGTTAACTTTATTAAATGAAGTTTAAATTTATTAAACGAAAAACAAGTGTTATCTATCTAACAAACATTTTATCCCCTTATAAACCTTAATTGCAATTTTCTCCAATTCCATTACATATTTTATGTTGTGATCAATGCTCTTAATAGAATTTTTTCTTCAAAATCAATAGTTTCAAAAACAAAATGGGAGATTTGAGCCGTTGCGACTAGAATCGCGACGACCTGCACAGCCTTATTTAGTGTTCGTCACATAATCGCCTTGATGCCGGGAATTTTGAAGAACGCACTGAGACGCATTTGTAGCCAATAACCGTACAAGCCTTAACGTCAGCAATTGAGAATTGCGATTGCTCGGTTACGTAACGTTGTAGTAGTCATTTGTTTAAGACAATTGGACTTTTTCTAAGCATTCGTCACCATTTGTACCGGCGTATACATGCAATTCCATTCGAAAAATCGCCAACATCGCGTGCCCTTGAGCGGACCGCACATCCGCCAACGCAGATATCGATTCTACACGCACATTGAATCGATGTAGGGCTTCTGCACGTGCGTTACAACACTTGACGTAATTCGCGCGGCTGTTATTCGAAAATGCGCCTTACATTACAATGTATATGACGCATATTTGATTGGGATCCGATGTTGTTTACGTCTTTCGGGCGCACTGACCGAATACCGGTGTTTAAGTCGAGGCATTAGCGGTGGTGACCTTCGCGAGATTCGTTTTCTTTGAGTTATGTACGTGTTACGTTACGCTTTTGTTTCGGGGTTTTGGTTAGTACAGGGAAAGAGTATGGGTTCGATTTCCACCCAGGACAAATATTTGTGTGACGAGCACTTTTGTTTTTTATGTGGGTCTAATAAAAGTGTCGATATATGTACGTATTATATGTAATATTTATCAGCAGTCTGGTTACCATAACACGGTCATTTAAGTGCATAATTTTGAATCAGATAGCTACGTGAGTTAAGCAATTCCTATTCAAATTCTTTGTGTGACCCGTTGGTTCAGTCGACAGTACTCCTGATTGATCCGGGGGTCGCGGATTCGATTCTGATTGACGACAAATACATATTATGTAACAAGCGCGAATATTAACTCTGTATATGGATATAAAATTATCGACATAGTAATTGAATATTTATGTATACAAAAATATATCATAAACAGAACATGCTGTATAATGGAATGCGTTAAATGACCGACTTATTTGATTAACTATTCTCTCTGTATATTTTTTAATTTGTAATTAATTTCAGATTTATCATGTCATTTTAACTGGATTTTTAATAAATGTCCAAATCGTTCTTCTTAATTGATTTTCAAATGTTTTATTATTCTTTTACCAATGTTCAAATTCAAATTCAAATTGTTTTATTCATCATAAGGTACATACATACACTTAATGATTGTCCGTAGTTATGCTGACACGTACCGTTTATTGTTTTCAATTGTCATTTCTATGTAAAATTCTGCGGTATACATAACATTGGTGACCTGAATAAATAAAGAAATAAATAAAAACATCTCGAGCATATTTCAAATAGTCCGCTTCATCCATTATCATCCGCTAACGCACATATCAAGAGTGCTTGATAATGATCGGTTCGTGTCAATATTGAAAAGGTCGGAGTTGCGTCTGACGCGTACAGATGGCGTTGGCGTCATTACGTCCACTGACCGTTGCTAAATGCACGTTAATGTAACGTACACTTTGTTAATCGTTACAATGTTGCATGCGTTATTCTGCATTCCCCGAATGTATGATTTATGTTTGTGCAAATGTTAATGCAACAATTTGAGATGAATTTTAATTAGACACCTGACTTAATGTTACATTATTCTGACGTTACATAATTGATTCATTTCGCAATATAATGGAATAATGTGATATTGTCCTTTATTCCTCTTAATATTTGTAGGCAACTGTTGTTTGTTATATTTGAAGTAGAACAACAAATATCACAAGTTGCAATACATTTGCAATTGCAATCTTGACCAAATCCGATGAAAAAAATATTATGTACGGGAATTACTAGTTATATCTCGTCGTTAGTAATAAAACACTTTCCGGACCGTTAGTAGTCAATTGAACATCTAAGGGTTCTTTAATCATTTGAGTTGTCGACGACTTAAAAGACCTGAACCGTATTATCATATATATTAGATCTGTGGGAATTGGAACATAGTTTCATTGGTCTGTTTTCTGTCACAACAGTACTAAGACCATATGCTGAACTGGCTGAATGTGATCACTGCTGCCCATGACTATCTAACGTTCAGATATGACTAGTTCTAATATTTTGTGAAGCAAAAATGGAACCTTTGGACAAATCAAACAAGACAGGACCTGTGCTATGGCGAGCGAACGGCTGATAAACATTAATAGTTATACGAATTTATAAATATAACACTTATAAAGATACTTTTATTCGGACAGAACAAAAATTGCTCAGCGGACAGGAATCGAACCCAGTCCGATCGACGGTTACAGTAATCGACCACTAGACCGCCGGCGCATTCGTTCAATTCACATAAAACGATTGCTAATTAGTTCCCCGGTTGTTCTGATTAGTTCGCGTCGAGACCGCGCGGTCCACAATACAGTGTTCTGCAATTGTTCTTTATCCATTTAATTACTCATCGACTTTGACGGAACAATTTGACAGTACAATTATCTTATCTGCACCGTGGTCCACTTTGAAGTCTAAAGTGCATTTATAACATTTATATGGGTGCAATATTAGATGGATTGATTATTCATTCGGTACTTAATTTTATTGTATTGTCTTTTGATGTCATTTGTTTTGTTGAAATTTCAATTCGCCGATGAGTTGCTAAGTTTAACGCACAGTCATCTGTTTTGAGTGGATTACTAAGAAAAACAAGCTATTTAGTTCTAAGCATTGAATTTAAAAAGAAAACCTCGCATACAACTTGGATTTCTCCATACCTAATGTTCACTTTACAGCGTTAAAACTTCCAAGCCGCATTTGGTTTATGGTATTATGGTATTATTACGAAGATGACACCCGAATACCCTGGTGAAGTGTAAAAAGTTCAATGACACGGAGCTCTTTAAGAGAGGTGTAAAAAGAACTCTTCTTCAAAACTGGCAACGTACTGGCAACTCCTCTGATGCTGCACACGTCAATGGGGACGGTGACCGCTTACTATCGGGTGTCCCGTCTGTCTGTTTGCCAGGTTAAATGTTTAAATTAATATCAGACAACATTTTTTTGTAACTGGTGAAATGTGGGGGTGTACTACACTCCTATGCCTACCCCTTAGGGGATTACAGGCGTGATGTTACGTTTTTTTAAGAGACGATTTAAGAAATCTATAAATTTTAAATCAAATCAAATCGAATCCATCAATTTATAGCGTGGTACAATTTATGATACAATAGCTTGTTACGAGATTGCTTCATGTTGGACTTGTCTACTCAAAATGCAGTGCAGTACTGTCAACCGTTGGCTCAGAGGCAAATCGCTAGGTTCACTTTTGCTAATGAATACTTATTCATATATCACATAGGAAAAGCACGTTACGTATCAGGGTAGAGTTAGTTGACACTCGCTGGCCTCTGCCTATCCTATTAGACGCCCGGCGTAATGGTATATTAATTGTTCGTCAAAATCTATCGGTACACTCTATTCGTGTTTTGCCAAGCGGTCGCTCCCCCGCAGGAGCGGCGCGAGGAACTCACTGGTCGCTGGCGGGCCGGTGGGCCGGTGGCACGCAGAATTCCTCCCGGCCGAGAGAAAGGCACCGCAGCAAAAGCGTTTTGTAACAGAGTCCTCGTTGCGCAACCGCCCTATAAACTTTCCGCGGCTCAACAACAATGACTCGATCGGAGTACTATCGACGCCGCGTGGGCGACCGATATGGAGATACGCACCGCGTAATGTCAATCGGTCGATCGATTTCCTATGAAATGTTACATTTAGATTGCAACAATTCGCGAACAAAATATATACGCTCATGTATCAGCGAATATACAAGGTCGACGTGACTCAGCCGAATAAAAGTAATCAGCCCGTACACAAGACATAGAAAAAATATTAATATGAGTTCAGCAGACCCTATTTAGAAAAAAACAAATAATAAATAGTTTAAAACGTAACATCACGCCTGTAATCCCCTAAGGGGTGGGCAGAGGAGTGTAGTGCACTCCCACATTTCACCAGTTACGTTTAAGTCCCACAATGG
>DWDX01004720.1:0-11325 GCA_018245675.1 Agara michaeli | reverse complement strand
GGCGGGTCGACGTGTACTGGTGGATGGTATAACGTCAGTCTTTGTGGGCGTCCATGCGACCTACATAGTTTAATTATTGTTGGGAAGCGACCAACAGGCGCCGCAGAGGCCTCTATGTAGGCGGGCGTACTAACGCAAAGAGAGGTTATTACGATCGCATTGGAAAGGAGTTTTTTTTTTCACAGCTAAATTGACGAACGATTACTCCATGCATAATACCATATATGTATTATAATAGGCGTTTGCATACGAATATCAGTAATGTGTGTGTAACAACTGTTATTGTTAGAATATTACATTGATAACATTTGCATAATACATTTCAAATGCGTGTGAAAAGTCCATTTGACTTTTACATTTTTTTTAAAGAAAACCGAAACTTTTACGAAATTGAAATTTCAATTATTCAACGATTATATCAAATAATTTTGCTAGATTGAACGAAAACAAAACTACGATGTTAGATAACCTTCTGAAACTCAACTCTCAACTTAATATTGAGTAATATTTTCAGTAACATTAAATGTTATAATGACATATATTTATATTCCGATTTAACTACAATTTTGGTTCTCTAAGATATCTAGATATCAAGATTAAAATTTTAAATTTAAGAATAGGACTAAAAAATATTCTAATCTTTTTCAATAGGTATGTTACTACATTGTCTCTTCTATACTTTAGGTCTTCGTAATTTATGTATTTAAAAAATTATCAATCAATTATTTCACAAAATTTTCCAATTACAATTGTTTTTTCAAAATCCTTTCGTTTGAATCGAGTTAAATGCAAATAAATAGAAACAAAATTTAATACGAAATAAAATTACGTTTTGTATTTCTCCAATAAACTCGGTGTGGGCGTCGTCCTTAAATAAATTAATAAGTAAAATAAATAGACCCTACAGGATTTAACTATTAAATATTGTCTCCATCTGCCTTATGCGCGAAAGAGATGGGAAATATCGCTTCATTTACATCCCTCTTTGTTGGGAGACAATCATTGGCATATATTTGTATATGTCAATGAAGATTTTAAGAGAAAATGCACACACGAATGTTTTAAATTCCAGTATCCGTTAAGTATTAGACTGAGCAATAAGGATACCTATCACTACTATGAATGCCCGCTTTGAGTATGCACAACTGTGCATCCGGCGCTCAAAGGGTAGCCAATTCGACTCCATTTTGAGATGAATAAAATAAAAAATGTTTCCTCTGGAATTGCCAAGAATCCGTTGAATCCTGTGAAGAATAACGCTGTAGAAGTAAATTATCTTTTTTCAAAATAACGGATATTAAATACAACTTACTATTGGTTTTAAAACGTAGAACACGTTATCTTTTAAGATCCAAAATCTATTATTAATGCTAAATCACTACATAGTATAAAACAAAGTCGCTTTCTCTATCCCTATGTCAATATGTATGCTTAAATCTTTAAAACAACGCAACGGATTTTGATGTGATTTTTTTTAACAGATAAAGTGATTCAAGAGGAAGGTTTATATGTAAAATAACATGTGTATAATAATATATGTAGTGATACGTCGAGTTGAACTAATCACACATTTTACGAAATTCTACCTCCAAATTAAGGGGGCGGGGGCGCGACGAAGTCGCAGTCAAAAGCTAGTATATAATAAGAAAGAATTAATGCAGACGTCAAAAATTATCATTTTACATATTATACGATGTTTATTTTTATTTATTAATTTCGAAATCACTTTTCATCGTAACTGTACATCGCCATAAGTTGCGCCCGCGCAGTGAGTCAGCGCTCTGACCTGGGTTAGGGGTCAGTGAGTGTTGTTAATAAGAATCATGTGTGTGCTAGCTTCTATTGGAGCTTGGTCTGTGTAGTAGCTATTTTCATAGTAAATAGTTAAAAAAATAGACAATATTCTATTTTTAAAATGAAGTTATACGGATGGAGTAGGAAAAATAAGGAAGCTTAGGAATATTAAGGATTTTTGTTTTTAGTGTTTTACTAGCCTTTTGGTCTAATGGCTCGAGCTCCTGACTTGTAAACAGCAAGTCGTGGGTTCGATTCGCACCCAGGACAACTATAATATTTCTGTGATAAGCCTATTTGTCACATATGTATTATAATATAATAAGATATTTATATAAAATTATGTGTATGTGTATGTATATGTCTATCAGCTGTTTCGTTACATACATATACTATATTCAATTTTCTAATTTGGAATCAGATGGCCAATTCGATCCATCAATGTACATCCAAATGAAAAAGTTTATAATGTTATTTGCAAAATTTTTCAACACGAACGGTAATTTCATTGAAAATGAAAAAATATTGTTAACGCTTTTGCGCGTGATTGCACTGCGCCCGCGCAGTGAGTCACTTCGGTTCTGGGTTAGAGGTCAATTAGTACTGTCAAGAACAGTAGTGTCCTAGGTTCAGTTGAAACTAACAATCATGTAGGCGGTAGTACACCAGTCACAGCCAGTGCCACATACAGAATTATCACTAATACAATTGCAATCGCACAAACGAAGCAGTGATAGCCTAGTGGTTTGCAATTCAGCCGTTCCGGGGTCTGGGTTCGATCCTGACCTCTGACTTGTTACGTCCGTTTTACAACTTAAATTAGCTTTTGCCCGCGACTTCGTCCCGCCCCCACCGCAAAAAAATTGTAATTATTTACGACATCACATTAGAAACCTCAAAAATAACAGTATTTCTCTACTATGTAATGGATGTTATTATACATATAAACCTTCCTCTTGAATCGCTCTATCTATTAAAAAAAACCGCATCAAAATCCGTTGCGTAGTTTTAAAGATTGAAGCATACGTAGGGACATAGGGACAGAGAAAGCGACTTTGTATTATACTATTTAGTGAAGGTAAATCGAGTGTTCGTAGTGACCGAAGACGAGGAAAAAAACCAGCTATTTCCTATATTGTTTATTTACATTCAATTTCTTTATGCATTGGGTGGGCTTTGGAGATAACTTAATATTACATTTGGGGATTTTTTTTTAATTGTTTTGATGATTTTTTAGGTAAGTAAGTGAGTATGTACTAACAATTCTTCGCGGTCTGTAGAGGTTATTTTTTATTACGTAAGATAGAATTGCTGATTTATTATTGCTCAATGTCAAATCCGCTATACCTCTATTAACAAAATCATTCCTTTTAGAGCGCTTAAAGAAATATTATCTTCTAAGGATTGACGTGAAAAGCTAAATCACTATAACAAGAACGTGCGATTTTTTTCATTTTTATATCCGTTAATTAATTTCGTGTGGAATTTTATGAATACTAAGTTCTAATAAGTGATACTGATTAATGTTATTGTTATTATTAGTTCCAATGACAAATGAATACATAAGATACTTTACGGATTTTACGATTGACATAATAGCGGTTATTCCATTGAACACAGTACCGCTGTGTGTCATAAAAGGAACCGAGGTAATAATTTCACAGATCATTAATCGCATCGCAGCTGAGCGGCGGTTCAGGTGAGTCAAAGGGTATTCGATTTGTCATAAGGGACTTTACTATAGCGGACCACTAATGATGTTATGTAATTAGTTAAAAGATGTACCTACAATCCGTTCGTACCGTACATCTGAACACGAGCACCGTTTCGAAACCGAATGGTGTGGGTATAGCATTATGTTTTGTAACGAGTTGTCATACTTATATAAAAACGCCTTTGTCATCTTTCCATTGTTGTCAAAATTAATAATAGTAACATTTTGGGACACCCTACACAAGGACATGTGATCCCAAACTAAGCACAGCCTACGTACAATATAATACTTAAATAGATATTTCTGTCTCACCCAGACACAGAACAGACAGATGTGCTCACAGAAATGTTTGTTCTAGATGGGAATCGAACCCACTATCTCCGGTATCAGGGTCCTCTAACCACTAGATTAAGAGGCTAGTCAACATTCATTTCATTCGCCCGTAATATTGAGTCAAAAAAATTCTCGCCGCAGTCTTAATTTTGTAACTTAATTTCGTAAGTCAATCTATATAGATTCGTATATTATTTGTTATATAACTATAACAAAAGGGTAGGATTGCTTAATATGTCCTTAGCGAAGGATTGAAACGCTTTTGAAAAGTTGCCATTAACGGCTACCTACCAATTTGCCGACCGCATCAGGCCAGGTGCCCCATTAAATTGTAACACTATCTGTGAAGAAAACACATATTCACAGATAATATATATGCGCACATAAGCGATATATTTATTCATTTAGTTACACCATAAAGCGTTCTAGCGTTTATGACTACTTTTAATACGTTACTACAATAAACCAGAGACAATAAAGATAACACTCGAGAGTCTTGGCAGCCATGTTAGGTGTTACTGATTTTTTCGCGCGAATTTATTTCACAAATGTCACAAGACGCCACTACAAGCTTTTATTTATTTTTATATGAGTATTGCAGGACTGGGGCCGTTCTTGTGAATTATTTAAGTTACTAATAGGTGTTAATATTTATATTAAAACCGAAGTGAGATGACTAAAACATTACCTTCATTGAGTGTATGTATGAGATATATTTGTTGGTTAATATTCGTTAGGAACAACTGCAAGAATATGACTACTACTTAGTATCGTTAAGTCTATATTGGTATAAGTGCGGTTAGTAATAGTTAGTCATTATGCTATTTAGTGCTGGGCATACTAGGCCACTAGTGGTCGAGTCTAGTGGGCCGCAAGCTGGTTCGCATAGCATTTGTTTTACAATCGATTTAAATCACGATTACCGTGTAACGTGTAACTGTGTAAGTTACATAACAAAAAATAAATAGTTCCGTATTGTTCCGCGCAATATAACTTACACTCGCATCACCTTTCGCTCAAGGTCGCATTTACGCGAGCTGTCTGAAGAACGAGAGCTGTGTTGCTTAATAATTCTTAAAATTGTATTAATACTCCACGTGATTATATTTAATTTTGTTGTACTTGGACGTGTTATATTCATACTGACTTGCACATGTTAAGGTTAGTATGGAGTGGAATGAAGATTAATTGTTTCAATATGGTTATGACTTTAATAGAATAGTGACAGTCAGGCTTAGTTCAGGTTTAAAATAAAGAAGAATTATCAAAGAATAACATCAAAACAAATGAGCATTTCTTTTGTTTTTATATCAGAATCTGGAATATTCTACGGCAATAGACAAATGATATTTTTAATATATATATTTTTAATCCTAGATAATAGTCGATAGTTAAAATTCAACTTGAAGTAGAACTTAAGATCGTCCGTGGTAATGCAGCTTGTTTTAGATTGAGGGCTATAAATAAAAATGCTGCATTTTATTGGTAAGGTAAATATAGCGTTCGCTTTTCTAGGAGTCAGGGGGATAAATTATTATTATTATTATTTCACATCGTATTTGATGATGTGGAAGCTTATCTACTGGTCGCACGTGAGGTGTTACTAGATATTATTACCATTGAAGCAGATAGCTCTCGGCACATACGCATCCGTGCGCCATTGATATCCACGATACAGAGGCTGTTCTTGCCATTTACCGGCAACCCGCCATTGCGGTCACTGGCGGACACGCATTCTAAAATAAAAAAATAAAAAAAAACATTATCTGTGATATTTTTATTTACGTAGTTCAGTTATTATCTGTGCAGTTCAAGTGACAAGTGCAACGATTTTTCTCTTGGTTCTCATTTTATTTTTTATGTGAGTATTTTGTTTTTTTATGAATTATTATTTATGTTTATTTTTTTGAAAAAACTTTTTTTTTGTGAAATCAATGGTATTTCTATGAATTAAATAACGTAGTTTTAAGGAAGTCATTTTAACGAATTACCTAACATTTGAAAAACGAAGCTATGGGTGTTTATTTGTAAATGACAAGGTATATATATGAAAACGCCGACAATGTTTTCTAATATCAATTAAAAACTGCTCAATTAAACTACTCTCACTTGCCATTCATTCAGATTTGCATAATTATATCATGTCTCATGTAACAAAATATTTATGTAAAGTGTAATGTATGCTTTGCATTTAAAAATTACTGCTACTTGTTTACTCTTCACTGTACCACCAAAAGATATACCGCGCAACCAACCAACCAACTCACCAAGCATTCCTAAACATGGAATCATAGTGTTTGCTTAGAAGAAATATGAAATTGTCACTTGTTGTAAAATTAGGAAAGCCTTTAAATTAATTATAATTATGCAATTGCAACTTGTCATAGTCCTACAAACCAGAGCTTAAAATTAAAATTGAGGCACTCCGAGAAATCGATTCAAATCGCAGTCCTAGTACCGTTTTGAACTGGCCAGTTAGAAAGTTTTTTCATCCAATACTTTTCTTATTCCTTGTCAATGGAACTCCTTTGTCTATAGCACATTTAAGAATAGACGTTCATGTCAATCGTACACTGACAGACTTAACAACGATCGGCCTGGATACCGGTATTTTGATCACGCTCGACCCAGCGGACTACGTAAGACCAGCGGACCACGGCACTGCGACATTGGAATTACATACCAGTATTAGTATCATTTAGGGGGTACGTTAAACGGGATAATTCCCTATATTTCACAAAACCGACTTCATTGGCATAAACTAGTAGTAATAACTCAAGCAAGTAACACATATCTAAGCCGGTTTGCATTGCCCAACTCTAAGCTATTCGCTCAGTAAATCCTTGACCGGGGCACATTTTAAGTATGCGTTATTATTAACATTCATACGTCCTAGCAAATGTTTGTTAAATATTTTGCGATTGCTTAATACTGAGACACGATAATGTCAATGACATTTTGACAGGAGATTGTGACCGATTCTTTTTTTTTCTCTTATGATAAAGAAGATTATATCGCGTATCTTTGAATGTACGTTTCTGCGGGTAGCTGAATAGTATCCAAGGACATAATCACGTTTATAATGATATGATTACGGTTATCATGATCTTCATATCTTGATGTGGTTTCACTTTAACCACTTATATTTTGACTTATATGTATTTTCATTCGACACAAAATATTGTACTGGAGCAGATATACAGCGTATGAACAGTAGAAATATATTTGAACATCTTCACGCATGCTAATATGAACCCAAATTGGTCAGAATTGCTAAACTAATTTAGAGTTGATAAACTACGTACCTACATAAATTTCTAAATCATCCAACTTGAAATTATACAAGACAAGAGTCAATTGGCGCATTCTAAGCAAGCATAGTACATCCTAGAATACATCTAGACTATACCAGAAATAAAAAAGTTACGGTGTACCTAATAGATGCAAGGACTCGAAGCGACGAATTGGGTCGTAAAGTACCTATGTATACGAAGGATTAAATCCGAAAGGCAAAAATCCAGGCGACAGCATTTCTAAAGATTTCAAACAAAACACTTGCCAATCATCTGCTAATACTTAGACTCAGAATACAACTATGAACAATAATTTCCATCCCACACCTAAATAATGCCTGTTATGGCCCAAATAAATATTTTCCTTCTCAAATTAATAGAGTTCTTCAGATGGTTTTGGTTGTTTCTCTTGCTATGTAGAATATTAATGACATGGATTTTCCTGGTCGGTAATTTACCATCTGGGTTGATCCGTCTTTGCATGCGGGAAAGTACATTTAAATGTTTCTAGTGACGTTATTTTTTACCTTGCGACAAATAGATAACTTATTGTCATAGCTGTTATTGCTTCCATAGTTAAGTTCCGGTGACATGACAAAGTGTGGAAGGTCGTTTGAATGCAGTATCACCCGCTCAAGGATCCGCTTTGGAAGCATCATGCATTTATATCCAGCTCGAATCAGCGGCGCATTCTACCTATATTCTTATTAGTTCTACAATAAAGGCGCCCAAAGGTCGTAAATACCGGTATTGATTCAGAAGCGACAGTGACCACTTACCATCAGGTGGCCCGTCTGTCTGTTTGCTATACTGTCTTACAAAAACCTTCCACTAGGAATACGATAAGCAGTCTTACTGCATATAATTACTTCTAACGCCTCTCCAGTTTCACTTTTGGACGGCCGTCCTTTTGTAATATCGTTTAAGGCTATAGACTACAGCGTGGATCGAGTGGGCATAGTCACACTCGACGTCTTAGATAACAATGGAGAAATGTAAAGTATTCAGGTTTCTTCCTGATGTTTTTGACTTTGTTACTCAAGTAAGCGAGGTGTCCATACCGCAAATGTTTTTTAAGTGAAACTTCTTTGCGCGCATGAGGGTAAAATGCTCATGGCTGAAACGCGACGAAACGTTTCGTTCAATGAGCAATCTTTAGTACTTATATATTTACTTTGCATAATAAAGTGATGCCTTCAAAGGAAATAACATAGTTGAAATTTAATTTCAAGTTAAATATTTAAGAGCGCGGTGTTGATAAATATTTGCATTCGATGAAGTTCGTTGTAGCGAACTCGAGTTGCTTCAGCAACAGTTTTCATATTGTTATTTTATACGGAAATTTCGTAACAGTGTCAACCTTGCGGTGGCAACAGATGTGCGACTTAGTTAGGGTTGCCACCTTAGAGTATTAAAATTGCGACAATAATGAGAAACAACCGCGGACAGGTGTGTTTAGTCGATTGTAACAATAGCATTTTTTATGAATTCGTAGTTTATCTTTCAATTTTGGAAATTGCAAATTTTCGATTTGGATAATTCGTTCGAAAGCCCTATTCACCGAAATAGATGCGGAAAAACAAGGGGATGGCGGCAAAACTTTGTACAACTTTTTGTTACGGAAATTATTCGGGTCGGAAGTTATAACGATTCCTGTAAACTAGGTTTTAAATACAGAGTGTAGAGACGGAAACGGACGATAGTAACTTTAGAAATGCGCCCTCAGTGGATTTTCATTTGGATAGCCTTTTAAATACTTTCATCCTTTTAATAATATCTCCAGTGACATATTCTGTGACTTATCAATAGCTTGCACTGAAATTTGTGTTTTGTCTTTCTCTAAATTAAGGGTGACGTGTTAGCAAATTGATCTTATAGATGTTCATAGACAATGCGAACCGTTTGCCATCAGGAGATCGTAGTACTGTTTGTTAGCTTATGCGTTAAAAACAAAAATAAAATGGAGAATCATATAAAGCGAGAGAGAAAGAGACAGGCGGAAACAAGAATAAACAAAGAATACACGAAACCATTTTACGTCTATCTAGGAAGCAACCGAACAAAATTGCCTACATCGTGTTTGTGGTTAAATTTTATCAAATGAAACGGTTCAAAAAACCAATGGCCTTTATCATTTGTCGTGATTTGAAACTCCTTGCCGCGTTGTCTAAGACCTTCGATGTACGATGCCATTAGCCCTTAAAGTGTTTTTGGTCACGTCGCTCGACTGCTTTACCTTTGTTGTTCTAGAACATTAAGTAAAGTGACATCACTGCATAGTATAAAACAAAGTCGCGTTCCGCTGTCTGTCCCTATGTATGCTTAGATCTTTAAAACTACGCAACGGATTATGATGCGGTTTTTTTAAATAGATAGTGATTCAAGAGGAAAGTTTATATGCATAATAACATATGTATAATAATATATGTAGTGATACGTCGAGGTGAACTAAACACACACTTAACGAAATTCTACCTCCAAAGGGAATAACGGGGGCGGGGGCGGGACGAAGTCGCGGGCGAAAGCTAGTCGAGAATAAGAACTCGATGTGGACCATTTCGTATAAAGTTTTAATACAGCTCTTTGATAATAATGTAACAGACACGCTATGGGAATTGATATCAGAAGCTAACGCGAAATTCCAAATAGGACAACTGAATGCCTGTGTTATTTTTATTACGCCCAGACACAGAACAAACAAATGTGCACATCACACAAACGTTCATCCTGGGCGGGAATCGAATCGACGACCTCCGGTTTTACAGTCAGGATGCCTAACCACTCGACCGTGAGGTCAGGTTAGATGTGTTGTACACAAACATATTTATATAGATTCGCGATTTGTTCGTGTAATACTTGAATCTTTTGTTGTCTTTGTTCAATAGACATGTCGTATCACGTCTAAAGATTCTAACGTTACGGTGCGGTGATGTAACTTGGTCGGCTAGCCCTTGAGGTGTTACGAAATATTTTCCGACTCAGATTTACGTATAACTATGCATCTGTTTGTCTTGAGTCGCGTGGAATACTATTATTAATGGTTTGTATACGTGTTTTTTTATAAAATATAGACTTGCGTCCACTACGACCTCAACTAATGGTATCCTCTTGGTGTAAGAAGTAAATGTTTGTCTCAATCTGCATGCTATGTGCTAATTGTTATACTTCAAAATTAAAAAATCGTGAATTTTTGATCAAATTTAATATGGACACAATTGAAAGCCGGCATAAGAGAACTTTATATCGAGACAGAAAAATATTCGAGCTCGTCGCACACATGTTCGTTCTGGGAATCGAACCCACTACCTCCGGCACTGCGGTCGCTAAGCACTAGACCAAGAATACAGTTAATCGTACCTGAATGTCTCGACTGGACTTTTAGTAGCAGGCTTCTATGTGAATAAAAAAAAAATAACATAAAAACAGTACATAAAAACTCTGAGTCAAGACTCTACTGATACCAATATCCTTTATAATGGATGCATCGTGAGTTAAAGAGCGCAATATTACGAAATTGCAATTACCTGGTGAATGTCCTAAGTAGTAACGTAGATCTAAGATTATTACCACATCGCGTGGTTCAATCCATTGTGAACCTTAACACACGCACATAAGGTCTAACCGGTAGGTAGGTACGTAAAATGTCTATGTTAGGTCAACGACAATTATCTGTTTTATAATAATTGTTACAATGATAGTGTTCATTGTTTTGAATGAAGAATGGACTCCCCACTAACGGCTTCACCTGATGATTACGTTCAGGATTTGGAAATAGCCTTTGTCATTTGTTATTATGTTACATTACTCAAGGATTACATTATTTTTGTGTAAAGAAGTCAGACGTAATAGTGATTACAGATATGATTAAAAAATTATAACACTATTTATAAATGCGAAAGTGTGTGTGTGTGTGTGTGTGCGTGTATGTTTGTTACTTCTTCACTCTGAAACGGCTGGACGAATTTCGATGAAATTTAAACACAGATTGATGATCTGGAATGACATAGGCTATTGTTAGTAAAGAAGTTGGCCGATAGGTGGCGCTGACTGTAGAATAGACCACACTACTGTTTGTTTAACTATGTAAGTTCTGAAAGCACTCAAGCCATTATTGTAATCTATATATTAATACGTGAAGCAAAAACTTTGGATCCCTTTTTACGAAAATTGCGCAGACGGAGGAGTATGAAA
>DWDX01004719.1:0-11327 GCA_018245675.1 Agara michaeli | reverse complement strand
TTTTATTCATATATTTATTGAATTGTTATCCTGTAAATGTTCTGTTCATAGTTCCTCGATAAATTCGTATTTGTAAAAATAGCTAATATCATATTACTAAACATTATCATCGATGCAAATCCGTAATGAGCAAAGTTCCTAATGCGTTACTTTTACAGGCATTGCTTATAAGGAGTACACCAAACTCATATTTACCGACTTTAGCTCATTTATATTATTTAGATTTTATAAAAGGACTAGACCCGCTCACAAAAAAATCCCAGTAGCGTGAAAACAGAAAGAAAACATTCGAACGTTGTTTAATTAAAACTCTAGTCCGGTACAAATGTAATAACAAGGTACCCAATGAGCTAATAATTTCAAAAAGGGCTTAGAAGGAATGTTATGTAAGTACAGAGAGCTCCAGTACCTATTAATTGGGGTTTACTCCATTGATTTTGTATTATCTTAAGCCGATAGAACTTCCGATATTACACTGCAGATGGTGTTTATTTATTCAAATTGCTCTCTACGGCTTAATGTTTCTCCATGCATATTTTATGCTATTGGCAACTGCTTTCGAGTTGAGAACGTCCCGAAAGTAATGGTATATTAAGACATACCACACAATCGCAGTGAAAGAGTTTTTTAGTATAAAAGCGCTGATCTGTACAATACTTTATCATGATCATCGATTTTAAATAAAATGATAGAAAATAAGTTTTATCAAACATTTTAAGACGCGTTTGATGATAAGTACAAAGAAACAATAGAGGCCTGAAGTGCAAATGTGGCTGTGACCCACAAACAATGAGGCATTTACTAACAAGCCCTGGTTGCTAATGTTGCTGAGTTTCAGACTGAGTGTATTTAGTTAAACATACCGTCCACACATCACGAAGAAGAATGTATGTAGAAGTACTTAAAAGCACTCTTAACTGTTACTATGAGATTTTTATTTTATTTTCATTACGCATAATATACAATACTATTTGTGTAGCCGTTTCTACAATTATGTCAAATACACTCGAAGTACGTTATTAAATATTCATCATGATTTCATCCCTATAAAACTAGTTGATTAGAAGCGTACATGTATTGGCATATGAGGTTGTCGACCCCAGCCTCCAGTGGTAATTAACTTACCCAGTTAAATGAAAAAACAATATGCGGCGAGTAAACACCAGCTCGGTCTTTGGAAGAAAAAAATTCCACTCAAATGCACTCACAACAGAATATTAAAATCCCATATTTCTTTAAAAAGCGACTCGTTTCCTCCATTTCATTTCATTCGTGTAGATTTATTAAAAAATCGTTTTCCCATTTTAGGGCCCATAATGCACTTAGTCGTGATCGGATGTTTCTATGCTTGCCATTTTCTTGGATAATCGAAACTGTCCAATCGGAATCACTGATTATTCAAAATATTCGTGTGTATATTTTATTGTTATGGTAAGGAAAACAAAACAGTATTATCAATGTAAGAGCGGTATGCCTCGGATTAATTAAGGCTTACAGTATTGATTTCGTATTATGTGAAGGTGCATAAAAATTATTTGTGCCTGTGGTACAGAACGAGGGACTGCGTTCAAAGGAGACAGCAGTTTTAAGTCAGTATTATGTATGAAATGATGAAGATGGGGCTGTAGTTGCAATAGGACTAATACGCAGTAAATGAAGTTGTCATTCCGGTGTTTGTGAAGTCATTGGTCTGGTTTCGCAATGCCTGAAAGTTAATAGCTAAGATACATACACATGTAGATTATAAAAGAATTCAATAGACCGTTTGGATTAGGAGCCGTAGTTTTAAAATTGGAACTAGATTGATGAAGAGTACCAAACTTCCCGCGGAAGTTGCCAGGAAAGACCCGTAACTATTGGGGTGAAGTGGGACATTAATTAGATTGCAGGTATAATGTGGCGCAGACTCGCTAATAATGGGAGGGGTGATGTCGGGATGATGTCTTTATTATGAGTCTTAGCAGTAACCGAAACCTATTTTATACGGAGCTAAACCTAGCTGTTCACCATAAATTGAAATATACTATATACTTTTCTACATACGTGGAGATTGTCGTTGTACGCTCGGGGTTTGGAAGCTACAAAATATAGTTGAGAATTCTGAAAAAGCACGTTCCTAAGATAAAGTACATGCAAGCAAGCATATTTGGTAAAAATAATCATAACCTGGCTGTGAGTAAATCGTGCGTACCTTAAAAATTTCAGCAAAAAAACTCCGTCTCCTATTCCCTGCGTATTTTTTATTTTACCAATCCAAATTTTAAAGAATACTTTTAAGATATATATGTATGGACAAAAATTGAAACAAGTCACACTTCTCGCCTTCTCTTCTTGTCTTGTCTCTGTGGCTTCGTGGTGCATTTAGAGTTATCTATAATGCAGTTTACGACGTCTGAAGTCTTCGTGGCGTGGTGGACTATTTCCATAAACGTTTTCGTAATAAGTGAAGACCTGAGTCCAATATTGAAACAAAATAAATTGATAAAAATGGTGACGTTTCAAGAATCATAACCATACAGTTTGAAAACAATAAAATTGATAGATAAATTCATTCATTCATTTTGTTTTTATTACTGTGTTATTTTTTTTTTTTTTAGAGTAGTATTCCAATTGTCTTTTTGTTTTTTTTTCTATATTATAATTTTTATTACGTTTGTATTATGTGCTGTTGTAGTCTATAAATAAAGTGTTTCTTTTTTCTTTCTATAAAGAAGTAAACGAATTCTATAGGAGCAGACTATTTTGGATATTCAATTGTTTATTAATAATGCCTTCTTTTTATTTCATAAATCAGCTTTTTTTACAATTGGAAACCCTTTTCAAATCTCGCTAGGGTATATTTCGCCAATACTCGAACGAGCCCCTATTATGTTAAATTATCTATTGTTAACAGCTTTTCAGATGTCCGCAGCGGCTCTTGGACATTCATTGTTCCATGTATTTCGAATTCCCTTACTATTATATGTTCAGCGAAAAAAAAAATTTGTCATATCCGCTTGCAAAACTACACGTTACTGAAAATATTTTTTTACGATTATAAATCCACTTTTTTTTCTCTTCTCCTCTCATAGTGATAGGGTATTTAGGCCATAGTCCGCGACGCTGGCCAAGTGCGGTCAATAAATCCACGTGTGACGATTAAAATAATTTGCCTATAGGATTATAAGACAGATACTCCTGAGCTCTTTGTGGGGTCTTAACGGCAGTTGAAATAATAATTTTACGTGATTTCATAACGTAACAAAGCTGTGCGTCCGCATCGTCGACGACTGACAGGATGGAAATCGAGCCGAACGAGCTCTAATTGACGGGAAAATGACAGGAAAATCCAACCCACAATATTGCATAGGTATCGTATAAGTATAAGTTGCTTGTAGAACTCTCCATTCGTTATTGGCCCGGGAACTACTAATCTACGTGTTTTCATTGCTAAGCAGTTATTCTTGACCCATTTTCTTCTTTATTCTTTTTCCCAAATCAAATATGACTTGCCGCAACGATGCAGGAAAACATTATGAATTTCTCCAAAAACTTTAAGATGTCTAAAGTCTGGCACAAAAAAGTGAGATAGTACAAACACACAGTAGTAGTCACTAAATTAAACGTTCAATAATGTTCAACGATATAATAATTATTTGACTTTCTTGCTTATTATTATAATAGTGATATTTATACATATATAGGTATTATGTTTGTACATACCTACTGTTATTTGAAGACGATTTCTTAACAAACTATTCAAAAATGTCCCCAGGTTTTTGTCAGTAAAACAACATCCTATAAAACACAACATTCATTTGGAGTAAAAAAAAACAAACACCGCATCGATTTTGCTACGAATTGTAATGTAATTGTAATGTAACACTCAGACAAACTCCCCAAACCGCCAACGGGTGGAGCGCGGTGGGGTCGTCGGGCGACTGGCGGCGGTACCGTGTTACAGAGGGTAACATTACACACATGTAGACTGCAACTACATTTCAAACAGTAATGAGATCTTATTGTAATTAATTGTAATTGAACTGTTATATTGCCTCTCTTATATTATTTACAACAATACATACATAATATGCCCTCATCAGCTTATACATATTCACGGTATACGAGAATAAGTTATGCAGATCTTTTTTGAATCCATATTTAAAAGTTTTTTTTAAGCGTCTAGCGACTATCGATATTCGTTCTCATCACGCAAATATTTATGCTGAGTAGGAATCAAACCCACTACCCCCGGCGCCACAATCAAGTTCCTTATTCGCTGGACCAATAGACCCGTCTCCATTAATTCTAGTGTGCGGCCAAACTCTCGCGATATATTTCCTACCGTAACTGATTGATCAAGTAAATTTCGATAATAAAACCCGTCACACGTAGCAAAGCCAACAATTTCACATTCGCGTTTTACTGCCCATAAAATATAACACCGTACTTTTGCGCCGTTACGTGAAATTTAGCCGTTTTTATTTATTTTTTTCCCCCCCTTTCGTTGATTTCGGCTTAATGTCCGGCCTAAAGGGTCTTGTTACATCAAGAAAAATGTAAACTCAAGCGAGGAAATAGACACATTTTACAGTTGTAAATATGTATAAAGTAGTTATAATGTAAGTAATCACCAGACTGGTATTATTTGGGCCTTTATTATCTAAGTAGATCCAAGCGCTCGTAGCATATGCAGTAAGAGACACGGGGCGCACTCAGGACTTAGATGAGTGATCGCTTATAGCAAATTTTCATTATCGTTTCTGTATTTCGGAGTCAACCAGTCGGTCCCAGTTTTTATCGTCACATAACAACCGGTAAACATTGTCGGAGGCTTTGTAGGTGACTTGAAAACATCCGACAGACGGGTTGGTGGAGAATGCTTCAGTTCTTCCACAATTGCCAGGAGTTGCTCGTGGCCAAGAGTGATACGCAAAAAGGATTTGCAGCCAAGTAAGAGAGAAAGAAGAAAGAAAAAAGATTATATTCGTAATGATTTATAAACAAGAACATACACAATGCAAAATATAGAATTATAAAAATCATCACGAAGTAGACAGAAGTTATTTTTCATCTGATGACAGGTACACTATCATCGTTTATCGTCTGTCTTCTGTCGTGAGACTAATTCTAAATGCTCGGATCTATGCCCCTAATAATTGAGCATGGTTTATTATACCTATTAACACAATGAATGGTGCTCGTGTTTTGAGATGAAAGACCCGAATTTCTACCTAGGACACATGTTCATTTGGCTAATAATTTAATTAAGCTGATTCGGCAAAGGAACGCCATACCACTGTTTGACTTTAGTTAATTGGGGTCTCATGAACTTGCCCATGAGCCGCGTATCCATTAAATCCAATAAACTGTAACATATTTATTTATTCGAATATTTCGACAAATATTTTGTTAGTTATTCAGTACTCCTACCCCAATGAAGCCGATCTACTGCCAAAATTTTGTACAATATGCATGTATGGTATACTCTATTTCTTCCGTCAGGAACCGCGTGAGAACATTAAAAGTACGTTTGTAATTGTAATTGATTCTGGAAATAACACGTATTACATATACCTGCGACCATTACATAATATAGGGCATTGTTATTTATACATCGAAATAAATTGTTACACTTCCAGGAACTGCTGTTTTGTTGAAAGGTACAAAGCTGAAACGTAATCATAACAGAACTGTTACATTGTTAACTTTAATGGAATTAAGTTACCCATCAAAAGTACTTGCGCACTTCGTTAGGAATCGTAAATAATTTTCATTGGAAAATAGAAAACAATGGACCGTAATGAATACTGTACACCTGTCAATAATAGAAGCGAAACGTTGCCGGGGGCACTGATTTGAGGGGAAAACTTGTACAAAAAGCGAGCGTGTCTGCGAAAGCAACCTACTCATTGTTATATCGTATAACCTGGGCTACCACAGAAAGGATATAGAAATGACCACGGATAATTATAATGTGGTGCGCGAAAATGTTGAACAGAAAATTATTTCGATTGCATTTAACGTTGATAATGAAACAAACGAATTGGTATTCCATTTACGGATTCTATTTTCAACCTATACTTATATTCTGCTATCCTGAACGTAACCAGACTAGAATGAGTGCTTGGTTTGCATTTTCTATCAATGGTTTTGTTTTTGTTGAGCACTTGAATTGTCGTGGGCCGGTTTGAAGGGTATTATTGCACGTTAGATTAACGATTAAAGCACAATCTCTGCTCCTCTGGAGTAGGCGTACATTTGTAAGTATCGAATAATAGTTCTTACAACGGCAAACGTTGCATGTTTTGTATTTGATTAAGTGTAAATGATAAGGGAAGTAAATTATAAGACCACTACCAGAGGGCCGCAATTATATATCGTTTCTATACTAGTGCGTGTTATATCCGAAAACACAGTGGGGAGCCATTTGGGCCATTTTGCGCACAATACAGGACCTTAATCACTCACGCGATCTCTAATATCAAGCCTTGATGTTACCAGAACAAATGAGCCTCGTACCATAATTGCACAGACCCTAATACAATTCAAAGAAAGATTAGTCCTTTGACCTACGCTCGATCTACACTATTTTTCCTATAAATTACTTTTTAACCGAGTTCAAAAAAAGGAGGAGGTTCTCAATTCGTCTGTACTTTTTTGTTTGCATACAAAATGTGTTGTCTTTCGGAAAATACTTTTTTTGCAGCACACAAATACATCTCGAGGACAAGGAAACATCTCATGAATCTACGTAGAAATGTTACTTAAACAAAGAATTTCCATTTCATTTGGGAACAATCTTCACGCAATTTCCTCGGTTCCTTGCGATGAGAACAAAGGTACTGTCTTATGTAATCTCAAGGACTTGCAATACATTTTTAAAGCGTTCTTTGTTATATTAGGTCTTTTTCTGTAACACCACAGAGGTGTTTCTTCGTGCGTGAGAGTTGCAGAGCATTTATAAATCTATAAATAAACTTGGTATCACAATCTTAGTTAATCCCAATAATAGGACTTTTCGTTCGTCCTTAATAAATTGCAATTTCAGTGCCATTATTTATTTATACATATATTTAGATTAATTTTTAAGCACAAACTTCGTTGTAAAGAGTCGCCTTAATACACACTGGCATTCTGTACCAACTTATTCTTAATGATAACGATACCAACTAGTTAGGTTTAATAAGTACAATGTTAATATTTAAATTTTTATCTCTTATAGTAAAAAACAAATTGCATACAATACAATGATTTTAAATAATGCATTCGAACTATAGACTTGAAACTTTTACGTATTGCGTTACCGTTGATATCTCAGATTGTATGAACACTGATAAGAATATTAACAAGTTTGTACAATGATTGAATATGCGTTAATGTGTATTTTAAGCCACGACACGTGACACTTGTCCTGCGAGCGACGGCCGGCTGCGGTGTAATTATCTCCCAACGAACTCCCTCGGTTTTGATACGATTTCATCTTCCATTACCTATTAATGTACGTTAAATTGGTAATTGAATCTGTTACTGTTGTTTACCAACAAAGTTTTCTTGTAATACAAAAAGGTGCCGATTCCTATCTCGAAAACAACACCGCGTATTCACAACATTACGTGAACGTAGCTAACCAACACGTGTGGTTGTAATTATAAAATGCTTTCAAGTCATCAAATGACGTTTCGATATGAGTACATTTTAGTGAACGGTCGTAACCTACTAGTAAGCGACCTGTTAAGTTTAGAATGGATAAGCGTTAGTGGCAAACCCTTATGAGTTTCGCTGCCTTATAAAACACGTTACAAACAGTCCGGGCTGTTACTGACCGTAGTTATCATAATCATTAATAAGTTTTCAATACACAATTGCAAATTCAGGTGGCGAAGTAAAAAGCACAAATATTTTTCCTCATTAGGAATCGAACTCACAACCTCCGATTAAGCAATTTAGTTAACCGCTCGACCAATAGGCTTGACTTTGTTATGATTGACTTTCGACAGCAGTGTTACTTAGGTTTGTACTAACTTTCTCTCGGAATATTAACAATAAACCCACAGTAGTACGAAACGCTATAGAGATAACTCGGCAGTTTGGATCGCTTACTACACACTTTTGCCGTGGAGCCCCGCGGCGCCATCCCTTATCTTGACAGCTCGTATTACAACAATACAATTTTACTGAGCACGCTGTTCCATTATATACAATGAAATAGTTCGTCGATAATGTGCAGTAACAATAAAGTACCAGAACTTGTAGAATTTGGAACGGTGTAGATTTAATGCTACATTATCGAATGAAAATATTACGAATACTCTTATTATATACTTCCTAAAAGCAACAAACAAACAATTGTCAAACATAAGATGTCAAAATGTTGTCTCATGAGGTTCTCATCCTCATGAGACAAATGATCGTATCTAGTAATAAAACTGTTTATGTATTTATTGAGAAATGTGTACAGATATATGTATTTATTAGGTGGTCTGACATTGGTATATTTCTATTAAATGAGTGTGCGAGCTACCTCAAGATAGTTTCAGCATTACTGTTATGTAAAATGTTTACAATAACTACCAGCGTTTGTCTTTCCTAATTCTTAGACCGTTTTCTATCCAATGCAAGGTGACCTGTACCTGTAGCGTATCTCGAAATCGCCGTAAAAATGAACATCATAGTAATAAATATCGGAGGTAATTAATCAAAGGTATAATGGAAACGGCTGATTTATGACTGCGGCTTGGCGTCTTTTGTTTTTTTGTGGAAGGAAACCGAACCTTGTTTGTCGTACGTAAACTAAGATAATATTTATTTAATAGATAGGAATATTATAATATGTTTAGGGTCAATCCGCACTTAACTAACGTGGTAGATTATGGCTTTAAACCACCTGACTTTGAGAGAGGATCCAATTGTAGCTACAAATTTTTAAAGTAAGTATCAAAATTAAAAAGGCACTGCAAGTCTATGGAGCTGATGATACAAACTAGAAAAGGGTATTGTATAAGCATAAACATAACACAACGTTACATAACAAATCGAATGGGATAATTTAACAATATTTTTACTTACTATTTTATGAGAAAATTTGTCGGAGAATTTTATATAGACTTTTATATTATGATTTCTTTATTTTTAAAGAAAAATCATTAGAAATCCGATACAGGTTACTTAATTACCAGCATAATTTATTGCCTAATTTGCATGACGACTTTTCATGCTTCAAACAAAGAATTAAATATCTGGCTCAATTATTTATAATATTGCAATCATTGGTAAAACTTTGCCTGCTTTCTATTGGAAAAGTTAATGAACAAGATGTTGAATAAAGCGTATGATTTACGAATACATCTTGGACCACTATGTTGAAGAATGCTTCAAACTTTTCACGAAGCAAACAAACAGCTTTACATTCCAATGGCAAAATATATGAATTTGTATTTACATTGAAAATATTTTTTATTAATAAACTCAGATTTCTATAGTTGACTATTCGTCTTCATGCTCAAAGAGATTTGCGTAATAAAATTATTGCCAAAGTTAAAACTTGATTAAATTTTTTGCAACAAGCATTCGAATCCACTCGTGAAGAAATTCTCTTGTCGTTTAACTGAGTATTATTAAAAATTTTCACGTGAATTTTACACAACTTTGTTGAATTATAAGTTAACAGATAACCTTTATGGTAATTGTACCAACTTTTTGAACCCAGTTCGTTATATAATCTTTTTTATACATATATTCGCCTTGTTAATTACACTTGAAGTGCAGGTGGATTAACCTTCTAGGCGAAAGACATGTATCAGAACTGTTTCCTCTACACCACTACAATAACTTTGTTTCCGGCTTTTGTCGACAGCCGAAGTCTGGCCTACGCACTTCTGAGGACTCTACATTGATGTTTCTTAGCTGACATTGCTGTGGAATAAAATCAAATTACCCAACTACACCTTTGACCACCCATGAGCAACTTTTATTGTAACCGGAAAAATAATAGGTGGATTAATAGCACATTACGACATTTCATTACCACGAGGTTGGGCTTTAATGGCGTTATAATGTTCCAAGTCGTTAATGCACGGAACAATACCCGATAATTACTGGCAATTATTTGTGCTATATCTGCAATCTTGTATAGTCGCTCTGCGTGGAAAACCGGTAGATTACGATTTTCATATCTTCGTTATTACTACAAAATTGTTACTGTCTACAATATCGTTGCTTCTTGTTTTCATTGAAATAACCATTTAAAATTTAAAAATTCAACTTGCGATTTTTTTTGGTATTCCTTTCACTTCATACGTCAGATATTTCAATCAAGATCAAAACATGCAATAATCTTTAAACTTTCCTAAGTTATCGAATGCGATACACTTTGCTTTGAGGCTTTGAGCACATTACGCTTTTGAGACGTATTTCATAATAGTAGACGGATATAGAACAGCGTCCTATTCCTGTTACGAGCTCCTATTTACCCGCAACCGTCTCCGAACTGTTGAATTGTCATGCTACAACGTACTAACGGCCTTCAATTAAGTGATTATATAATGAATATTCATATACAAGAGCAACGACATAATAGCCCCCACGTACGTAATACGTGTGCTTCAATTGTAACTATGTTTATAATATATATGGAATGTTACTCGCTTGTTTTCAAGTGTTTCATTTCCTCATTTAATCACAGTACAGAAGATTTAAAGTACCCTTAGTCCTCAGAAAGAGAACCCTTATTTAAAGGATTTAAGTGAAGGTTAATTAAGATACATTTTAATATATGAATACACTATACTATGTATTAGTGAAAAGTCAGAACAAAATAATTGGTGAATTTAATTTAAAAAGAACGTATAAATAAAATTGTATTGCATTATTATACTTTTGACAAATATTGACCAATTCAAACTACGAAAATCATATAGTGTTACAAATCTGATATGGGTAATGAATGGATTTTATTTAATGAACGAGAAATAAATCTGAAATTTATAGGCTGCTTTCATTGAAGTAAAACTTTAAGTCTAAAACTTTATTAAGCGCGTTTCGCTAAGGCAAGTCTTTGTTTTGGTTACAGAAGTTGTTCGAGATGTGTTACGGAAGCGCTGGTTTCATTTATTCATAATTGGTTTATGCAATTATATATGGTTCATGTTTATACGTATACCAAAATGCTACTATGTAATTTTATAATTTTCATATTGTCAAATAATTACCCGTAGATTAATTATTTTATGACTTCATCAAATTACCTTGATACGTAATTATTAAACTGACATTTGACTGCCTCGTTGGTCGGGCGGTTGCTAGCGCGACTGCCGATCGGGAGGTCCTGGTTTCAAATCCCGGGTTGG
>DWDX01004718.1:0-11328 GCA_018245675.1 Agara michaeli | reverse complement strand
TTTTAAAGATCTAAGCATACATAGGGACATAGGGACAGACAGCGGAAAGCGACTTTGTTTTATACTATGTAGTGATACATTTTCTCAATATGTTCATGGGTATTTCGTAATATTTTCTAAGTGATCATAATCTCTGTACATTGAACATGGCACCACTCCAACTGAAAGATACAAACAATAAGTCAACATGTTACAAAAATAAACGTTATGGAACACCTTACATTGGAATATGAACGTTCTGATAATTAATTATAATCATACTACAACCGAAAATTGTTAGACAGTTAACGTACTCGTATACGATACGGTAACTGTCCATGCATGATGCATTTTAATTGAAAAATATAAATTACAATATATGGCAATATATCATGAAGACAAACGAACGTTTTAAACGATCATCCGTATTTTCCACTTCCTTTCCAATTTTCTGTTACAATTGGTTAATGTCAAAAACATTGCAAATTTCCTTATAGCTCCGTCTTCTGTCAATCGAGAACGGTCACAATAACGTTCAATATATATTTGTTAAATGTTGGCGCAAAATAGTTGAAGGTATCTTTAGCGATGATCGCCAAATGTGTATTTTGGTCAGACGTGCTTAAGTGCCAAGTGTTTAACGGTAATTATTGATTGCTGGCCATCGGACCGTGGTCATATGATCGTAATACGTGACACTACAACGAGCTAACGTCAGACATATTGCTTATTAAATTCATTAATACGACGTTTAATGCCTAAGTTAAATATTTATACTGTTGCGATGTTGAAATACAAAACGTACATTTCATACTTGCGTAAATATTATATTGGAGTGATTTGAGTGTCATGAAACATACACATGTATGTATGTTATATTCTTATAAGTGATTTTTAACCGACTTCAAAAAAAGGAGGAGGTCCTCAATTCGTCTGTATTACTTTGGGTTGAATAAATACAGTCATACATTAAATAATCACATTTTATCTCGAAAGTAGATATATATTTTGTTATTTTGCTCGAACTTACAATTTTGGTTTTTCTTAGAATTCTTCCTGACCATTAAAACTAATTTGAAATAGTCGTTAAAAATTATTAATGCTAATGATTGTTCATAGTATTGAAAAATTAGATAACGAGGGTTTCTTGTTCAATGATTGGAATGATTCGTCAGTTCACTTTTTCCGCAATCGGCGGTCTGTATCACGTACTAAGGCCGTAATTAGGCGGACCTCCGCGAAGCAAGCATGTCGCACGCGTACACGCCAACTTGGTTCATTCGGTTACGACATCACTTTCACTCGTAAACAGTGCCAATTCATTCGATCTAGGACTCTATCGCTACCTTTTAATATAATCGATTAACTTGTTGCTTCCTAATTAAAACGATACGTGCCGATATTAGCTTAGTTATGTTAATGGAGCGAAGATACATGCGAAAGAAAGAAAAGGACGAAGGCACTTCTGATAAATCATCAGAATATGTGCAATAAAAAAAGCGGGATATGACGGGACCGTCACAGTCGATCACAGTAGGGACACCAGTGAAAGCTGTTTTGGGACGCAGGTAAATGCAATTTACTTAAAAAAAATGTGACAACGCTTTGTTCTTTTTAAATAGAATAATGTGCAAAGGGATCAAAACTGAACTTAGGTCAAAAAGGTTAGCAGAGGATAAAAAATCATTTAAATTAAATTCATCTCCAACAATCAGCATTTCTAATACCATAGTAAAGAATTTTGTTCTTATTGCAAGAGAAAATTCACTAAATGTACGGTTCCCAAGATATGTTATTTAATAAAAATGGGAGTTACGGCTATAAGTTTAATCCATAAGGCTTGGTGCAGGTAAATCAGCAGAGTAGTCAAGCAGTAAATTATACTCTTGATTGTAGTTTCAATAATACGTTGATGGGTCATATCCTGAATTTTCGTATTATGTTTCCAAGTCATCGGTGCAGCCAGCTTTTCGTGGGCGTCCTTCCTCATTGTCGTTAAATGCGACGTCGTTTATATTTTATAAGCTATTGTCTGTAGCCGTTGAGATCAATATTAAAGATTGTTCTGGTAATCTCGACTACGCTTACCTACCTACTCTACAGTTACTTACACTTTTGTATACCATTTATTTGGCATCTGCGGTTTGCAGTGACAAAATTAAATCACCGTTTTTGTTCACTGACCTTTTTTAAAAGATCAAGGAGAATTTCGGTAGTGACGCCAATCTGATATAATAATATTGAAACTGCTATTTGATCTTTGTTAATTTCATACGATCGTATTCTCGTATTAAGACAACCGGATTAAAATATTCAATACTAAATTATATACCTGAATCCAACGAATATCCTATTGTATTAGTTTACGTCGATACAAATAAGAGCTTACGCACGCAAACTCATATTTACATGCTTATATCTGTTCAGAAATTTGTAATTGCTAACAGATATATGCTCTACCAAATCGAATTGTAGGAGGTATTGATTGAAACGTATATACACCGAAGAGATACCTATTGCCTTATAAATAGCATAGAAAAACTGAGACGCACGTTAAACAGAACTTGTTTGACTTTCACGCTTAGTCGAGAAACATCTTTATACTATACAGAGAAATTATGTTTAAAATAGAATGTGTTTTTAATACGATAATAAAAATCTCGATGTCAGGGTCATGTGATGAATCTGTGTTCATTGAAACCAACGATAAAAATCCTTTATATCATAAGCTACAACGCCACGTGAAAAAGTTAGAAGACAAACTAACAACAAAATCACAATCTACGGTCTGACGTATGACACTTCAGTTTTACGTTAGATGACATAAAGATGAATTTTCGCAATATTTTTTTACGTAGGCAATACTATGTTTAGACCGTCTCATCTCACACGTGTGATCAAACAATGAGTGCCAAGAATTGTGTTCATGACATTGATTATATTATATGAATGTAAATTGAGCGCTAAAAGAAATAACAAGCAGCTATGTTTCCACTCAGGAAAAATAAGGTCGCACAATGTTTCAATGCTGCCGAATAATTGATTCGCTGCTATTTAATTAATCCAACTACACGCCAGAACCAACACTGTCCTTTAAAACTCTTTTAGGAAGTGTATTTTTTAGGAAAACAGTTAATTACCACACTACCCATGATCTTTAAAGCCTACGTCACCAGCTTTACAGCGCATTTTATTACAAAATATCAAAACAATACTATCCTATTTAATCACATAAATATTATTGGCGGTTTACTAAGGAAATTTCGAATCGTCTTAATTTATGTGCTAGGCACACACTGGTCATCTTCGTTTAGAACTTATCGCAACCTGAGTTTCCTTAATGGTATTTGAATAAACGACCAAGCCTTTACCTTTGCAAGAAAAACCTGTGCCATCTTGGAACGTCACTTTCTTTGAGCAAAAAAGCTATTAATACTTAATGTAATAGGAAAACGGTTACTTCAACAGGCTACACGGTGAAATTGAAGATATAATAATATATAAGTACGTTGTAGACTTGTATGAACCACAGTAGTATGGCAACTAACCGGCCGGTAGTTTAATAATCAGCTAGTAAAGAACGCGCAATTCCCCAGTTCAATGACAAAGGCAGACAATGCTTGACATGACAACGTGTTAAACACGCAGACAATTGCAGCTCATTATTGTATCAATGGAGAAATCCACGTTGTGGGCGAAGCGGCAGCAGTGGCGAAACGTACAACAAAACGATAAGTAAAGAAAACATTTTAATGCACTCCACGCTCACCCTCTGCTGCGTGCAACGATTTAATACTTATTAAATGAATTTACAATAACGCATGCAGAGGATGAATGCCGTATTTTATTTCAATCCTGCCCACAAAAGTAAGTGTTTGAAATATTAATAAGCCCAAAACATCATAATTTAAGAAGTAACTGTTTCTTTTTTAAAGTTCAAACAAAAATGCCACAGTACAATGTTTTCTTTTATTACTGTGAAGCATATAAGTAACGAATTGAACATAATATTTTAATAGAAATTATTAACATCCTTATATAATAGGTACGTTAGCACTTCCGTCTGTAATATTCGTTTTTTTTTGGAAAGGTACCACCTTATAATACATATTTAATTCGTTGTTAGTAAACAAAGGAAATAAAATCTTACAAAATAGAGGTATTATGACCATTATGATGTTGATGTTTGTATTTACCTGTTTTTGAGATTTATCCGGCAGTATTATCGAAAGTTCAAATGTCCGATTCTTTTTGTCACGATTATTAGATTTCATGAGCTTCGATGACGTCCGAGTAATACTGTGAGCCTTTTCCGGCAACTTCAAAGCCACGATCGACATGCTCCTCGAAAGTCGCCGGCCCAGCTTGCGCGTGCGCAGCGACATGGACCCGCTGAGACCACGTTTGCGAACCTCCACTGTAGCCGGCGAGACCTCCGAAACGGCCACACTCTCCTCACTGGCATCAGCCATCGCACTATCTTTTAACACAACTAAGCTAATATTTCACAACGTCAACGCATCTCCAAAGAAAACGAGTCACAAAACTAGACCACCGTCCAACACTTTGAGAAAGTTCTCCGTTATCACTGAGTCATCCTCCTGTAGATCCGTCTCTACAATTGCACTTCACAATGGATAATCCGCATTTTAACTCTGCACCGATATCCGAGTGGGCCGCGCGGTTCGGACAGGTCCTATGCGGATCATATGGTCACCGAGCCGGTTTACGAACTGCCGTTTCGACCTATCTCTAGCGACTCTGTTATAATTGCGAAAGACGGTCGGTTAAAGTAACTCGATTAGCACAATAGTCCGTAATTGGTGTAAGTGTGAATGGGGAAGATTGCGCAGCTACGGCGAGCGTGGCGTTTAAATAGGGCGCGTTATCGTAAAGCGTGGTGTATGCAAGTATGCGAGGAGTCGTGGCGCGACGTGCGCGCGGACGTTCGCGGTCGGAACGACTAGCTAGAACACAGACGCGCGGCCAACGCCGAGCACTTGCCGCCTTACCGCCCCCGCCGCCTGACAGCGCCACAACACAACACATCGGCCAGACTGAAATCAAATAACTTATCGAATCACATTGTACCACTAAACTAAACCAATGCTATGACACTAAACAAATGCCCTATTGTCTGTCACAATAAACCGACGTGCGCTCCCACGAGATTTTTGACTCCGAATTAGGACGTGTAGAGTTCGCAGAGCGCTTGTACTTCACATACATATATATACCTGATATTATTGCAATGGTTACGTAGAATTGATATTTGAACTTTTACCTTCAAGTTTCAATAGTTTTTTAAACGTATTCTATACGTAAATTCTGCTATAATAATCATCCAATGGGATGACACACAAAAAAGCGATAGGCTTTATCATTTTGTCATTGCACAAACATCCCAAACCCATACTCGTATATTATCCAGATTCTTATCGGTAACTGTGATAAAAATCAACTTTTTCCTTTAAACGTTATTCTCTGAAAAATATTTTTGTATAGTAAATCAAATACTTCATGTGATGAATTTTACTCACTTTATAACTGCCTAGTTTTTAACGAATAATAATTGTATAACATTCAACCATTTTTCGGGCTTGTTGATAATTATTATAAAAGACCAAAAAGTATCTTAATTTACGTTCTGCAAACCGGTCCTTGACCCTAGCAAAAATAATATCTACCTAGACGTGATGGTTGGAGAAGTTTATTTAATAATACGAAAACAATTGTAAATGACTTCAGGAACTAAATTGTTATTAAAACAAATAGATAGGTAAGTTAACAAGAACAATCATAGCTATAACTTAGATAACTTGACTGTGGAGACTCGTCACAGGTCAATAGATTTCAAGGTGATCGTGTTTCTGAAGCAGTAAGGTATACGGATAACCGTAATTCATATTATTAACGTATATTTTATTACTTGGAATATAACTCGCATTGAGAATTATTACAGTTTTCCAAAGTGCATCTGTTCTGTTTGCTACAGCGCAGTTATCAGTAGCACGTTTCGTGGTGTAAAACGTTTAGAAATATACGAGTACAAGTATCTAGAAAAATATGCCCGTTGTGATAGTAGCAATTATTACATTAATAGTACAGTCTTAATTTTTTGTCGTGTATTTGTATTCATATATTTGTTAATTGTTCTTCTCTACTTTTTATATTCCTGCATATTATATGCTCTTTGTTTCTCAGTAATTGCTTTCATTCTTTCTTGAATCAGTAGGTAGCAACTTCAGCATGAATGATTAGTGAGGAAACGTCACTACTTATCACTACTACAGCAATAAAAGCCCTGCATTGACATTTTCACTTTTTTTGAGCGACAGTACTAACAATGTCCAGATGTATATATAATGCATTTTAAATATATATTAGACAAAACAATAAATATGTTATTGATTGAAAATCAAACAATATATAAAAGAAAATTAAAAACAATGCCATGTAAAATGGCTTAATAAAACTGATTTTAATTAAACGTTAATATGTCAGTTTTAGAAATTGTACATATATTACTAGTTCAATTTAAAAAAAAAACTTAACGTCAAATTCCCGTCTATCTACAAAAACTCATAGTCCATCGTAGTGTTTATTTATTTATCAATATATTTTTTATAATAATGTTATAGTACTCCTCGTAAATAAATCAATATTATTTTCTTATATTTGCACTTCAATATAGAGATTTAATATTATATTGTCATTGATATATACTTGTCATATATAATGCAGTGAGTTTTGTTTAAATATTTTCCTTTACAATGGAAAATGATTACAATCTGTAGCACATAATACATATTTTCTGTTTATCCGACTTTTCGTTTGTTTCTAGTCTCTTTCAATAGACAATAGTTTAAGAACTCATATTTATGTTTTTATTTTATTAGTAGAAAGTAAAGTTCCTACCTACATATCAACAGACATTAACTATTTCGAGAATGATTTAGTAGTAACACAAATCTTATTGTATCCTTTTACGCTATTGTGGAGTTGGGCGTTGCAATGTGCACGCGACCTTCGACTAAGAACGTGCTAGGAACTTTGCTCAAGACTTTCAAATAAATACTTACACTAGAATTACGCGAATAAAATTTATGTAATTCCTTATAATTTTGTTCGCTTAATTACAAATCTGCTGCTGATTTTATTTTTTATTAATTTTCAGTAGTATAACCTGCTTACAATACTGGTATAACAATTTCACAGGAATACTTGGAAGTGTAAATCGTGGTTTGAATTGACAAGCAATTTTCCTTAAGTTTTCAGCCTTGTGTCAATTAAAGCAGACTATTTATTCATGCAGACACTCTTCAGGCTAAACAAACACTAGATTAGTGAATCAATTAACTAACACTCAGTAAATATGCGCGAGTGCATACCTATACTTGGATCGATAATAATCTTATGTTTCGTATAAGAACTATAATCTTACCAAATAGGATTACCAATTAACACTCACCTACTTTATGACCCAAATCGTCGCGAAGTGCCGACTTTATAATTTTCTATACAAAATTATATTTAAGGTGTTATTTTATACAAATACGAGTAGTTACGGAAAAAAGGAATTAAAATAGCCTAGGAAGTAGTTTTTATATAATACTGAAATACTTTACGCTGAATAATGCCTGTTATTGCAGAAAAATCGAAACCACATGGCGTAGCAGCAGTGACTGGAAGGCTCGGTACTCAAAATTATATTCATCCCTACGAATTTCATTGTAAGTGGAAGTTGACCCGCTAGCTACATAATACACCATAAAGTCATCTAATTCGCGACGTAAAGTTACAAAACCGGCTAGGATTTCCTTTTCTCGACACTTGTTTTACAAATCCAGAGTTAATTATTGGGCTCAATTCGCTGTAATGTTACTTGTCAAGGCCTACTGGGCCGCAACTCGGCTCTATTTATCTTAAAACTCTGATTCACTCAGCGTGACTCACGGATACAGAAAAAGTCGACGCAGCTTCTCTATAAGTTGTAATCACGACTTTATTCTATAGTTTGTCGTAAAATTCAATCACTGCCAATGTTTACGACGCATACAATTTGCCTTATGCGAAATATATAATTTGGGAATACGTAGTTCGCATAATTTCATTACGTCCTTATTGTAACCTCGGTATACATTGTAGTAGTTACAAGAAACAAATATGAACCCAGAAGATGTATATCGGGAAGATACTAAAAATGTGTTCGGTGAATTGCAACTTTTTAAATTCTATTTGTGTAGATAAGTTAGTTAGCTGTCAGTCGTTAGGTAATTGGCACAGGATTTATTATCAGCGAAATTTTGTCGGCTCATAATCGTGCGGCTAACCAATAAAAAATATACGCGTATGATCCAAGCTTTTTGTAGCAACTAAAATATTATATTTATTTGAAGTAACTACTTATGTTAACTAAATAATATTACGAAATTGATAGACCCAAGGTTCTTGTTCGCAATGTACTGTTACTACTGTACTGTATTTAGAATAGATTATTCTGAAATGATCTAATTGTATTATGATCATATTTTTCTTTAGGCTAAAAGAAGAGGAACCCCGTCGCATATCGTTCATGGGCAACGACTCTACTCAATATGCATCACCTCTCACAAGGATGCAAGGAAGCAATTCTACAACCGTCACGAATGTACTCACGCCACCCTTTATGACTTCTACATTTTCACATCGTAATGACTGTAATATTACGGAGAGGTATTAATAATTTTATTATTCCCTATAGTCTGTTTGTAACACTCCGTCCGTTGTGATTAAGCTGTCTTATTCTCATAGTTATTATTGTTTACACTAACAAATGTGTATTTATTCATTAAATTTACTTAATTCTGTTCTTCAATAGAACTTCAATTACCGATGATTCTCTCAGTGGGTATTGCTCTTTTGTTTAATTTTTTTGACATGTTACATTTCCCAAGTTCTTAAGGGTTTGTACACTTGTATAAGAATGTAGTTTTCCTAGGCTTTGGATGAAAGCGAATCGATAAACAGATAATACCTATATTATTGTTAAAAATAATGAAAATGAAAATGTAGTAAATTGATTTTATAATTGGTTTATTTTTTAAATATTTATAAGGTGCGGAAAATTTAATGAATAATGGCGAAGAAAACTGTAATAACAAGAGAACCAGTGTCTGGGTAGTGATTACAGCAATGATCACGATCTCATCTACTGACTTTACATGTAAATTACAATCGTCGAGACATTAGTCTATTTGCTATTGGGGCAGAAAGCATGTGGCCTCGTAAATATTTAAACAATGTATGAAATCGTAATACTTACACAAGTCTGACAACACAATTAAATGAATATCATTCTTAGCTCGTTTAATACTATTTATTTTTAATATTTACCTATCAGTCTCGCTGTTCTTTTTATCAAATACAATAACAACACGTGCCTTTTATTCAAATATCTTTTGCGGACTGATAAACTTCATCGTCTAAGATTGATCGTAACTCTGCTATTGTCACGCTTCATATGCATGTCTGTCAATTATTTTTAATTAATATAATTCTTAAGAAAGATCGATGAATTAGTTATATTTCGTAATAGGTTTTAATTAAAAAGAATCATTATTATTATTATTACTAATAACTAGAAGTAGCTAGAATCTATTAGTTACGAGTAAAATTGACAGTAAAAAAATTAAAAAATATTAGTCAATACTACGATATTTCATCTCCAGTTCTTTCAGTAATTACATCACTTTCACGACGATATGTGTAATGTACATAGGTTTAGTATATATCAAAGATATGAATAACTCAATATTTGTCATTTTTTAAAAAGATCGGACAATTGGGGAGGTACGGAAACGCTTCTATTAGACATGGTGCGGTCGCGAAGTTCGGAAGTACAAGGCGAGGCCCGCGACAAAGCATCCAGCTTGCCGCGTGACGACGTCTCTGAGGAGTAAGCATTTCTATATTATTATTTCTGTTTTTAATAACCAAACTAGTGCGCGTGATTCTGAGATCGCTTAAACACATCGATGATTGTAATTGAACGACTAATCAGGTCACATTGAAAACCATAACTATAAGCAGGTAGTCAGTACATACTTATATCTAATGATTATGTTGGTCATATGTTGTTATCTTCTATCCAGCCTTGGTAACACAAAATGAAAGGTGCAGCAGTTATACATCCACAGCCAGTTATTACTTATTTAAATAATCTGTTTGCAAAAACATTATTGAATGTATTAGATTTATACTTATCGTTGTGTACCTGGACAACAGATCAAAGTTATACAAGCATCCTATAACTTAATTGCCTTCAACAATTATTACCTAAGTACAAAATTTGGTCACAAAAGAACAAAGTTTCTCGCGTGACTTTCACTGGCAATTCAATTATATCTATTACCTGCAACTTTCTCACAGTTTACCGAGTACAATCGGCATGCACTTATCTACACTATTGTGGTAATGCCAATAAGAGTTATTTAAATTAGTATCATAATTTAAATTCGTCGGTATGTATGCATTATTTATAGGCTAGCCATAGAGCTAGAAATAATGATATTAAATAATTCCGGTGCTCAGATAAATAATAATTTTAAATGAAAGGCTGTCATCAAAATATTATTCCATTAGGTAATGAATAGGTTAGATATTAAAAGTAATAACTGAGTACATTAATACGATAGAAATAAAATTAGGAAATCTTTTCCAGCTTCCTTTTTTTACTTCTTGAAGTCGGACTACCTACAGAATACTTACTATATATGGTGAACTGATACAATTATATTATGTACTATGTAGGTACTGTTGTTCCGAATGATTCATGCGTATCGTATGTGTACTCCAATATGAGCAACAAGAACTATTGAAGAGCGGTTTAATAGCGTTAAAAAAGTATTTTTGAGTGTTTTTTAATTAGTTGCGACGATTTTATGTCCCACGAAAAACATAAATGCGTACAATTTGTGTTTTCTTACAACTCGGAGAACGGCTGAGCGTTACTCCATATCGCAGCAGTGCGGATTCGTGGAGAAACAATTCGGCTGTTAACGCATGTTTCAACATTCAATAGCAGCTACGTGCCCGCTTGACTGCGGTCAATAGTTTTTTTTTATTTTACAGATCATTTCCACTTAGTTACCTCGTCAAAAGTTAAGTAAATGATTACGAAATAAGATTATTTTTAAACCGTGGATTGCCCTTTTATAAGTCACTAGCTGTTAACCCCGGCTTCGCCCGCGTGTTCAAAATAGTAATGATAATAATATGAAAATAAAAAAAATGTAACAAAATGATTTATTTATTGAAGGAAAGCTCTCAAAAAAGAAATATTTTCCCGTTTTTGCAACATTTTTCATT
>DWDX01004717.1:0-11329 GCA_018245675.1 Agara michaeli | reverse complement strand
GTCGAAACGAAGCTACTCACGAAAAATCAGCTTGTTAGTAATAAATGATGAAAACTGTACTAGGGATCCTGTACCATAACGTAAAATAACTATTTATCTATACAAGATGCGATGTTAATATTAGAAATATACTCCTCAATCGTACTCGGTATGTACCAACCGTGTATTAACCATAAAAAGGTTTAATTAATTACTATAAATTGGTCTCAATACAATCAAATTATTTGTGGCTTTCAAAAACTAGTGTAACTGTGCGTTTTGTTAAAAAGTACAACACGAACAGTCCGCAAACCCTGTACTATTAACACAGCTAACATACTGCGGGGGGGAACAGCCGCTCGGGAAACCTTTATCGGTGTACCAGTATGTCTGATAGAAGAACACGGTTCATCGTCGTAAGTCGTAAGTCATAAACCTTATCTCATGACTCTCAACCGCTAATAGTTCGCATTTCGCAAAAATGGCCGCCAAGCTGACCCAGTTATTTGTTCGGTTCCAGATCATTGGCTGAATAGGACATCTTACTCCTAACGCAACAGATAAATGGAGGAGTCGGATTGAGAATTGTCGGCATTGTTTTCCTATTATTTCTACAGCAAAAGCAGTAAGCAGAGTCAGGATGTACCTTATCTGTGGGGCTATCACCCAAATACCAACTTAACCCTATTGACCAGTGACTTTAATGACATAACTGCTCGAAAACCAAATATGAGGGCGTAATAATGATTCGTTTGTACTATCGTCTATATCATGATGAGTGTTATTCTAAACTGTTCCGTCTGATGGCAATTTCAGCCTTCTCAGATCGAACCACTCGTCGAAGAGAGTACCCTCATCGATTACCGGTTGGACACATGGTGTCGTTCAACGTTCTATTTCTCGCAAGTAATTCCTACGAACTTATCCCTACGAACTCATTGCGCTAAAACATGGGGTTCTTAGAACACGACGTCCTTCAGGACTGGCCACGTTTGACGACGTCTCTCATGTTACAAATGTCCATAGACAACAGAGAGCACATGTCATCAGATAGCTTTTGCCTATTTGTGAGCAAAAGCATTAAAAAACTACGTCGTGGTCGCTAGCTACCCACTCTCTCATTATATCTAAGCAGAAACAATGAAAATACAGCTTTCTATTTATAGAATTGTCCGTTGCAATGTTAAGTAATAAGGAATAATTGACGTTAGTTTGAAAACCGAATCGATAACCCGGCCGCGACAGACGTTACGTACGACCCGCGAGATAAATTCGAACTGTGTAGCGCCTCCATCGTTTTTGCTTAAATACGGACATAATAACGTACTAAGTAGGTTATACATTAAGTTTATACAAAAATATTAAATTGGCGATTAAAATTGTCAACATATTTTACTTTGTAAACCGAACTACAGACACCTACTTCGGTACACAACGCTTGCGGTAGTTATTGTAAACTTTTAGCTAAGTTAATGATAAGAAATATTTGTAACACTGTTTTTATTTAAATAAACTTTATTATTAATATTATACATAAGTCACAATAAAAGCAGTAAATTGTAACTTGATTTAAATTCATCTAAGAGTAGCCGTCAGGTCTTTGAATCTCATCTTGTCTTATCAGGCATGAACAACTAGTTCAACTGTTTCAAGTTTCCAGCATGGGTAGGACAGGAATTGAATCCAAACTATTAACACAAGATTGCGTCCCAATTTACTTTGACACGCATTTATCGTATGGCTAATACGAGAACACTTTATATAATATGCGTACTACTTACATATAAGAGATAACTATGTTGTATTGTTTGATTAACAAAAAATACAGGTAGTGCTTATGACATGTTTAAAATGGACGCGAAAGAGTCATTCAACATTTGTAGCTTTCTACATTCTCCTCTGTTAGAACCGACGAGGACCGGTAACCACCCAGCGTGTGAATGAGCTTCTCGTTTGATAAGAGCGAGTTTTATACATTACGCTGTCCTCAGAGAATATGGTTGAAACTATGGTAACCGTGCTTCGGGTACGGCTGACCGTTAACGGTTACGCGGTAATTTTGTTGATTATCGGACGACTCAATTGAAGATTTCATTTCGTTTGGACGGTTGGAGCGCGGTCAGGGACGGACCGGACGGTTCGTTTGATATCTACTAAAATATCTTTGCTTTGATAAAGTTGAGCGACACCCTAAACTACGTTGTTGCTGTGCTTTTTAGACTTATGCGAGTCATTTGACGCGCCGCGATGTAATAGGAATTATTAGGATTAGGAATTATTGATCTCGGCCACTTAATGCTCACAGATCTGAACTCACAATGACCAAATGTTTCTATGGTATATTCCACTCGGGACACGGGTCCCTTCTCGTAGTTAAAACGTTAAGTGTTAAAAAATGTAAGGATTTTGAGGTTTTTAACCATAGTGTAGGAGAATGCAATCAAATTCAAAATAGGAACGTCAATGACCTCGACCTGTTAAATAACAGTACGGTTCGCAAAACAATAAATGTAATGTTTTCTACATTTTTTCTACGCCGCTAAAATATTTTTTTATATATCCTCTATAATCTTAATTTATTACTATTTTTATTATTATTCTTGAATACAATGTCATACAAATTATTTTTTTATATTAAAGATAAGTCTCAATAGAATGTCCGCATTCAAAACTTCTAAGTTTGTAATTTATTATACAACTCTACCGACTACTGTCCATTCGAGTACGGTGTTCCTAACAAGTTGACGTTTGTAATGGCTTCATTCAATTGTCGTCGGTGGAGGGACGCGCGCCCCGCGGCCATGTCGACCGTCTTTGTGCATAACACAGACTGGTCGTTAATTCATTTCAATGCACTTCTTTCCTCGGTTTCATTGCCGTTATTTATGAAATGTACACTCTCTATGCGTGTGTTAGCTAACATTTTAACCAAATGAATGTTACTATTAATAGTTATTTTTGAATATACTATTTGTTGCTTATACAGTTAAACTAGTACCCAAAGGAAATGTCATATACCTGATGAAATATAATATCTGAACCATCTCAGATATAAAATCGGTAGCTACCTTATAGCTCTCATATTGGATGCAGAAGGTCAAAACTATCTACATATTACTTCTAGAGGTGTAAAATAAAAGACAGTCCAACATTTTTGAAACAGTAGGTAATTGCTATCGCAGTGCTAGTGCATATTTCTTTTTTTGCCACAAAGACGGTTTTCTGATTGAGGAAAACTCAAACATAATATAATTAGTATTTTATGTGTTAAAACGTGTAATAAATAAGTCGATGAATAAATATAGATAAACCAGAAATCAATTCTTCTAGGGTTGTCGACGACCAAAAGTAAATACAGTATTTAGAAGCCCTTCGAGGGGAGAAGCTGCCAAAATTGCATGCCACTAATTTAACATTTATAAAGTAAAAATTGGATTTCATATAAGAGCAAACCATAGGCGACGGTGACCACTTACCATCAGGTGGCCCGTCTGCCTGTTTGCTAGGTTAGTTTATATAAAAAAAAAAAAAAAAATTCGTTAGTTATTTTTACACAACTGTAATATTCAGATATGCATACATATTTACCGATTTGGAGGAAAATGAAGTGTGAAAGTGCTTGTAACATGTGAAGCCGATGCTATACCCGTGTGCTCTATCTCCCTTACCCCCTCGGAGGCTTTAAAAGCGGCTTAAAAACTTTCGTTGTTACGGGAGGGAGCCGACTCGATGCAAGCTTTAGAAAACTTCCAAGGTTAGCGCCGTATAGTTCCGCGTGAAGGAATTCATGCTTTTCTAAATCGCGGTTGCAATCAATTTTTTACTCAATAACTGTAAACTACCCACCGCGAGCGGTCGGAGCGGTCAGCGGTTACGCATAAACATTTCCGCAGGTACCCGTTCAGTCTAGACTGGAGTTTTAGGTTTGTTGTAAGGTACAATTTTATTTACTGGATTAGAAAGTCGAGGTACGAGTGGCGCTGGCGGGCCACGTTCGTAAAACCTAAGCTGCAATTGCTGTAAGTACCCGTCGAGTCCACCGTGCAATCAAATTCTCGAATTGAACGGTAGCTCGTATGTATAATGTTAGCGAATTTGTGTAAGCCGCTATTAAAACACATATTTTGCTAACACGACGCTGACGAATCGACTATAAAGCCTCCGTACAATACTGGTAAACTAAAAAGTATCAATAATAAATGATTATGCAAATAACTGCATGGTAATGATGCTTTGTGTCGTGTAGAAGGCGAACGGGGTGGCGGCGTTCTTGGGCGCGTGCATATTAATGCTGAAACATAAAACTATGCACTTTTAAAATGTTTTCATGTCGGCATTAAATAAACATACGCCATGCGTAACCTCTGAACGTCACTATAGTTTTGGAAACACATTGCGTATTCCATATACGAGCTGACCGTTTGAGACAATTGAGACACGAGTCAATACAAATTTATGGTCACGTAATAACATAACAAATTGTGCAGTGTTCTCTAAAGAGCGGGCGTCTGCGATCCAGACCAATATTCACAACACACAAAACATACAATTTAATTATGCATACGTTTAGAAATCTAGGTACACAGTACGAAGTGCATTCCTCTTTGGACTAGTTCGAAGGCGTAGTAACCGGTGGTATCACATTCCTCGTATCCCACGGGATTGTTGCGTGCTTGGGATACAGCCAACGACCTCAGAACCTTTATGTTCTAAACGCCAGCATCAACACATTTTGTAAGTAACACTTATATTAGATACCGCTATTAGGATTGGCACCTCGTATTTTAGACAGATATGTTTCATTTAGATATAATAATGGATATTTATAACATAAATAATATGTACAGTGTGATCAATTACTAAATTAATAAAGATGCTAGTAACATCAATGAAATAATAACGATTCGCCGGGGGCACGCAGCCACAATTTTGGGAACAATGAAGCCTCATGAATAGCACCGAGCGACCTCAACGATCCTCAAACGCCGGGCGCTGGATAATGGATGACTTAACAAAACCTAACAATCCTTGTCTCGTCGCGTGTGAAGCTCGATTACACGGAACGTGAGAAACACTTGACCTTGCCATCGTGCACACCTCGCTCGCCTTGGGTACTCGCACATAACAAATCTTACCTACTCTATTTATTACGTATTTTTTGCATAATGGAAGTCATCGAATAGTCTTTAGCTACCGCGGCCAACAAAGCGATCTGAGACCTGGACGCGCGGTATTTCAAAAGAAAGCCGGTCGAGGTATAACATACCGCCACGCCAGGTCCCTAACGGGGTAGGCAGAAAGCACCGAGTGCCAAACATCTCTGTCCTTGCAAACCTGACGCGCCTCGTCTACGTCGTCTCGTTTCATCTCAAAGGTGCAAAAACAAAAGAAACAAATGTATCCAAATGTGACAAAATTTCCTATGAGAATTGTAATTTGTAACTTACTTTCTAACTCAGTTACTAACGGTACAAAGTTTAATTTTAACTGTTCACATATATTATCAATTGGTTTGTCTTTTCGAACAATCATCTACATCTGGTCTCCTTTTCATCTTCTTTTCTGATTGTCATATCTCGTGATTGACGATCAATTTACGCGTTGTTTTACATGATAGGATAAATACTGAAATAGCTGTTGCGGCAAGTAATTGGATTTCGGTCGAATTCGTCAATTGTAGGGTCAATATTTCGGTCAAGATCATTTTAATTAAGCGGAATGATAGAGGCCGCGAATTCTCGCAGTTCAGTACAAAAAGATCCAAAAACCACAGAACTTTTGGAATCTAGGCGTTATAGTATATTTCTTTCATCTGGATAATTTATTTAGGGATTGCTTGTTACGGCAAGCGAAATCGAAGACAGACGATAACTATTATATAATTTAGAAAATAAGGAAAATAAGTTTTTTTTTTTATTTTTCCACCTACTGTAAGCAAGATCTTTACACCCCCTATAGCTCACAAACCGGAAATGTTCCATATACATACATCCTGACCTGACATTTGACATTTATAATACAGTAAAAAAAAATTTGAGTACATTTTTAAAGGCTCGCTGGCACTACTAACAGCTTAGCACCATTATTCTGTAATAAAATATAAATATTTCATTGATAATATAAAGGTCAATACTGTACCTCATGCAAAATTAACAAAAACTTAATTACGTACAATAAATACTATAATTATTTGCATGTTAATACTTTAAATTATTACAATTAAAATTATTAAAAATCTAATGAATTAAATAAAATTATTTTACGAATTTCCTAAATCGAAAGTTATCTTACTAAGTCCCTAATTTTATTTTTTTAAATTTAAATTTGAAACATAAATTGCATATAATATACCAATGCATACTAATTCCATATAAAAAAAAGTACCTACAATTAGTTCCGAGAAAAAACCTACCAATATTTTATTTAAGTGCAATAAATTGTTATCAGCAATTTTTATCGCCGGCCGGCGTCAATCGGACTCGTAAGTTCATATAAGTCCGAGTGTTATCAACTTGCAATCATTGTCCCACGGGTCCACTCGCGCGATGATATTCCGACGATATATCCACTGGGAATACCTATTTACAGTCAAGGAACTCCTCACCACATTTTCCCGATACGTAAAGCCTGGGATTAATCAAAACGAGAGCGAATGGGCATTTTTCAGGCAACCATGCTACGTCCTACACTGCACTTCACTTACCGTCAGCTGAAGTAGAAAAAATAGTTATCATAGCAATTTCTATCCAATTGTAATGACTAACTCTGTTTTATAGCGAGGACTAATAAGATTTCCTCTTGGGATATCGTACCCATAATAACGTACACATTTGAGTAGCGTTTTTTTCTGGTTTCTTAACAATTATTTTTGGTGTTTTTTTATTAGTTAACAGAAACACGAACCAATATTTGATGTGTTTTTATAGAGACGATATAGAATTACTTGAAAAGCGTTTTTTTTTGTGCGCTATTGATTTTTGTTTAATATTTCAGAGCAACTTATCATATAATTAATAAGGTCATGATCACAAGAACTAATTAGATAATCACAAGACAAATTTATCAATTTCGTTACAAAAGTTTTATTCACAATTTATTAGTCTGGATGTTGCGTGCCTCTTTACATTAAAACTTTATGTGTACGTAAAATAGTAATTTTGGTGACTAATTTTACTATATAAGTCTAGCGCTAAGAGTTTTTGAATTTTAATTACAAGTAAGACCAAGATATCTAAGGTACATTTGGTCGGTAATTTACCTTCTTGCTTGAATAAATACAATAGCTTACTAAATATGTATAATGGAGTAGGTATGGGTTAGTTATCTGCTGGGTGATTGATAAAAAATGCCATATTTCAGCAATACTTTCCTTTGTTAAGTAACAACAGTGAAGACTGAACAAAAACAAAACAACAAACAACAAAAAGAAAAAATAATTATCGAACAAACGTCTGGTGTCTATGTAAATTTGTTGTAAATCAAAGAACCCAATTTTATTTCAGATGCCATACATAGAAGTAAGTCTAAGAGACAATTCGCATAAACGGACGCGGAGAATGATCGGAATGGACTGCACGGAGAACTCCAAGGAGGTCCGCTGCTGTCGGTACCCGCTGTCAGTCAACTTCGAGGAGTTCGGCTGGGACTGGATCATAGCTCCGAAGCAGTACGACGCGAACTACTGCAGCGGTGAATGCCCCTATAGTTTCCTGCAGAGGTATCCTCACACCCATTTAGTGCACTTGGCAGCTCCGCAGGGGAGCGGCGGGCCCTGCTGCGCACCGAGGCGGATGAGCAGCATCTCGATGTTATACTTTGACAACGACCTGAACATCATCTACGGAACCATCCCCGGGATGGTTGTGGAGAGCTGCGGATGTTCATAGCAACTGTCTTCTGTCGGCTCCGAGTTTTTTTTTGGTTATCTCAAACGTTTTCGCTGATAAACGTACACAAGATCTACGGAGTTTGACTTTATATACAATTAGTACAGGATTTGATAACATTGTTCATTTTAGACGTTGTTTTATTTAAGATAGTTGCCGATTGCTCGTAATAGAACTTCATGTATATTTTTAATTGAATGTGACTGACCTCCTGGTCGTGTGGTTAGAGACTCTGACTGCAAAACCGGAGGTCGTGGGTTCGATTCCCACCCTGGACAAACATTTGTGGCGAGCACACTTGTTTGTTCTGTGTCTTTTCGTAATCAAAATATCTATATAAGTAATATATCGTATGTATATATGTATATTTATCAGCTGTCCCTTTACCATAACACAGGCACTAAATTGCTTAATTTGGAATCGGATAGCCATGCCTGAAATCGTCCCCAGATATTATATTATACATTAATCTTAATATCATATGACACTCATAATTTTGTCACGAACACGTTTTACTAATTATAATATTGCAACTTAGTAACATAATAACGAAGAAAATAAGAACTCTAAATAGATATTGCTTCAAAATTTGGGTTGCAATAAATTTTAACGTTTCTAGCAGACTTTCGTTGATGATTTTTTGACCCTTTCAATGGTCCACTGCTGGATCGGATCTCTTCTCATAGTGAGAGGTATTCAGGCCATAGTGGCCAATTGCTGATTTTTATAATTCACATTGATGCTTACTGCTTAGTACCATTTCAGAGTGTTGACTGTTCTTTGTTTTGCGGTCGGCACCTTTGATGTCAACCGTTGTCTTGTGTTCGTTATCAGTGTCGAAGTAATCTATTTAATCTTCGTGTTACTTGGGGCTCGTGTGTTGAATTGCTACTTGTGATATATTCGTTTGAAGACTGCAAATCTTTTGTGGTGTGTGCCGTGAGTATGACTTTGCAACGTACATATAGATTATAAATAATTGTTCTAAGTCTTTCATCGTTCAGAATTAACATCTCCGTTTCGACTTATGATCCTTGATGGCTAGATAATTAGGTTCTATCAATGCTAATGTACATTTAACTATGTCTTAATTGTATGTGTTTTTTATTGTATTTCTTTTGTTTCTGGTGTCGGGTAAGACAGAGTTCTTACCCGACAGCTAAAACGACTCTTCGTTGGTTTATAGAAATCCATGTGAAAGGTAGATTTTGACGCGAACTTATCGTTAAGGTTGACTTTTATTTTGCCTTAGTTACTTTTGTCAGAATTTTTGATTATGACAAAAGTATTTATGCCGGCAGAACAACGGGACTGCCTTTATGACATTCGGTCCCTTAATTTTGACAAAAATTGAAAATTGGACGTGTTTTTGGAACTAGCAAAATAATATGGTTATTTTTAAATTTGATTATCACCAGCGAAGAGGACATAATACATATGGGTTGATGACTCTTGCTTCACCGATAACAATATTTCTACATACTGGCGACTTATTTAAACTAATTATTACGGTCATTCATGAAATGCATTATCTATGTAAACAATTTTTTCCACCTTTAAAATGAAAATGAAATGAAAAAAAAAAATGTAATTTTTGGTCGATTTTCCGTTTTATTTACAGTTTAATAATAATTTTGAAACTTTTTAATTTTGTTTATTTTTGTGGATGCATTTTTTGGATGGCCATCTGCATACATCTATGCATTTCATACATTAGATTTATGACTTGGAAATTTCTACTTAAGGAAGGGATTTCTTTAATTATAGGTGAATCTTTTGTACTAGGTATTTGAAATCAATAACTTGACTCGTAAACTATTTGACATCTGACCATTGAACAGAGCTGATAAAAAAAGCAAATATAACTTAATAATACGATAGTGCACTATCAGTCTTTTTATACGACACTAATATAATAAATTACTTGACTGTTCAACATTGATGTGTTGTGGTCAAAATGTGGAATTAGTCACATTGCAAAACGCCAGTTAGCCGTTTAGAAAAAATATGTCTATCAATGATCCTTTGAATTTAATGGTTTACATAACGGGCCCAAACCCGCGTAATTTTCACACAGGCAACCCATGAAAAATTATCTACTCTACTACTACTACTACTAAGTTTTCGTATGGCTAATATTTCAGCCTACAATATTTTGCATTCACACTGCAATGTACTTAGATCTGGAAGATTAATATATTGCAGCACATGTTCATTCGGACGTTCTTAATTCAAAAACAATTATCTAACCTATTTTTTGAGAGTACGAAGTTAATATGCCTTCTGCATTTTTCGTCTAGAAAATACTTGACGCTTTGTGATGGAGCTCATTTAACATTTCGCCCGCAACATACACACGGATACTCAAAATCGCATTTATATTCGATAATAAGTCTTAATATCTAGGCTCTTAGGTATTTTTTCGGTTCTAGATAGGTAATGTACAGTCACAAGCATAATGCAATTGTATTTTTCTCTTTAAAAATGTTTGTACTGAAATAAAATAATCAATTCGTTTTTAACAAGTGACAATCGATAATTATGCACGATTGTCTCTAAAGGCATGTAAAACCAACGACAAACGCGGGCCATTGTTGCATTGCTATCTAAATTTCCGATAGATTTATTTCGATAGCATACAATTAAATTGAATAGAATCTATTGAGCGGTGGAATGTTAAGGATCCAATTGTGTATCTGTTAAAAGTACGCAAATTTCATGTTAGAATTTTTTTTGTACATTCGTAAAAAAATATTTTTACGAGAAAATTGTGCTTGTAACGGGAATAAATCTATGTGCCTTAAAATGTAATTTTCATCTCAGAGTTACGCGTTAAGATTTTATTTGTACCTAACACATTTATACTGTTTACCATCAAAATTTAATTTTAAGTAGGTAGTATATGTAATTCGGTGTTTTTTTTTATAATGTCTACTTTGTAATGTACTTCTCTAAAACACCTCTTGACATCGTTTAGATCTCGTTCGAAATTTTTTTACTATACAAAAATTGATTTTTTTAAAATTTTTTTTAGCGGGTGGTGCTTAAAGTAGGGTCTTTTTTGATTTAAAATGAAAAAATGTAATCAGTAGAGTGCCAGCCCAATGATTTATTTGTAACAAATGCAATGCAACGTATTATATTGACGTGATTGAAAATAGCTTTTTTTTCTTTTTTTTTTTAAGATATTATGTATTTCGTATTGTAAGTTTTAGAAAAATTTTTTCGGATGTAGAATTTTTTTTTTTTTCAAAAATCAGATCTCATTAGGCAACTGATTGATAAAAGTGTGCCTTCACAAAGATCTCTCACTACTTTTGGATTACGGAATCAAATAATTTGATGTTTTTATACAACGACTTAGTGTTAAGTGAATTGCTGTTAAACGTAATTTGGTAATGAAATTGACAAAATTAACTAACCAACCGTGTCTTTAAGATTTATGAAATAAATTTTCAATTCAT
>DWDX01004716.1:0-11332 GCA_018245675.1 Agara michaeli | reverse complement strand
GGATTTTTACGAATTTCTACCTCCAAAGGGAATTGCGGCGACGGGGGCGGGACGAAGTCGCGGGCAAAAGCTAGTAAATTCATATAACGGATTAGTCGCGGCTAATATCCAGTACAGTTGTGTCGTATCATGAATGGGTGTGGTTGTATAAGGGTTTTGGTTTTGTTTTATACATTTCTGTTGCAATATTGTCAGCGAAAATCTTTCCTTTCTTCCAGATGTTTAATTTTTTTAATCCTTTTTTTGCGTTCTTGCCGGTACTGGATATAATTTGACTAATTATAACTGTTTCATAGCATCATATTTTGTATATATAAATGACACCTTTCTCAAAAACGGTTCGTGTAATTGTTCTAAGTGTATTTTATTAAGCAGTTAAGCTTTTAATGGACTCAACATTGAGGTTATCGGGGAGTTAGAATGTGATGATCTACGTGTTTAGGTAGTTTTTAACTATTTTGAGTGGGTAATGTTTATATCGTATTATTTGTCACCACGGTCAAGCGAACTGTAAGAACGTGGCTCGGAAGTCATGAACACTCAGATAAGTGAGTGGGCGGTTACGTTTTGGGAATATTTAGCTGTACAAATATTAATCTTAGCGAATACATTTATGTCACCCGCACTGGCGTTTGATGATGAATTTACTAAAATAAATTAAAGAATCAAAGGAGTGACCAAATTAGACAATCAGTCGTTACGTGTCTCCAGCGACACGTGAAGAAACATATTTGTGTAACTTTTTAAGGAGACATATGACTCATTATCTATTTATAAGGAGACACGCATTCATATATATTTGTATGAAATTGAGTTAAATCCGCCGCAACGCCACTTCCCGCTGTCAATACGAACCCGCCCGCAGTTCTTGAAACTATTTTCTATTTCTGCACAAACAGTTCAGCTGTTACTGGTCTTCAACATGTTGGTAACGCGATATAAATATATTCTAGTACATACATCTGTATGGTAATAAAGTTTGAACATAAACGCAAGATCGTTATTGTGTGGCGCATTATTAATGGACAGTGGTCTGAGAATCGATTAACAAGGTGATACAGCTCTAATTGTTTTTTGTTAGAAAAAATTTTTGCTGTATGTCATATCTGGCCAGTACTGATTTTTATAACAAAATTGCTAGGACAACGTGTCTTTTGCTGATCTATTTTTAAAGTCGTTCTTATTGTCATACTAGTCAAAGTCCAAAGGTTCAGATTGTTATAAAAATAACAATGTCCCAACGGTCATCGTTTAATGTTTCGTCAACACATTTTTTTAAAGAGGAACTTTTATTTTCCAACCAATACTTTGGCCTACATGCGACAAACAAAAAGATCAAGGCCCCACGTAGTCTTTACAGCCAAAGAAAAAACACCGTTGTCTTTGATGGTCGGCTGGTGGACCAATTTCGAAATGGTAGGTATTTTCTTGACACCATACTGCTTTACGGTCTGAAAGTCGTTAAATAAAACAGCGTTTGCTATCAAAACTACGTTTCCGTTTCACATGCCGCGTTGCACAGGGGCAACAAGAAAAAAAAATGGAAAATTTCTTCTGGAATTAAATTGAACATAATGAAACAGTAAGTATGGTACATGCTACGTACGAAAACCGTACTTTGAAAATTGCAGGGAATTTAAAATTCCTCCCGCGTCCGGGTTAACTACCTAAATGCATATAATCGAATTTTGCATTCAGTTTACAACAATGGGATTTATTGTAGAATTACGTGCGCTGTCCACTAAGCGTATGCGTTTCTGAACGCATCACTTGTTGCGCGCCAAAACGGCGCGTGGCAAGATGGCGGAGTGCGTGATTTTTTTTCATGGCGTCTTTCCGCGTGTGTCGTGATTTTGGCCAGTGTTCCTGTGTGACGTAGGCGACCCAGTTAGGTACGCCAACCGGTGCCACGGCCAAGTCCAGCCGGGCATCCCCAATGAACCAGCGCCAATATCTATAAAATAAATTGGACTGCCGCGAAATAAAGACAGAAAAAAATAATAATGAAGGAATCGTCAGCGCGTAGTCGGATTTGCCGCCAAAATTTTCAGGGTGAACGCACTCCAGTGTTTTGGCAATGTCCATCTGTTGGAAGATGTCCTAATAGTTCGTGATTCGATCAAGCACACCTAGTTTTATTGCGTGTCTATTGTGGTTCGTAAACAATTTCATCTTTGCACCTTAAATCATTAAAGTCCTTTTTAAGAATACTGATTACTTAATTCTCAAATGCGATTTACGTTTTTATTCCTATATCCTTGCAGCGATTGTACTTACTTACTACACCGTGTCCTGTAGATGCCGATCGCTGATTGTCAAACGTTTTACTTAAACGTCTACTCCAAAGTACATTTGCAAGACTAAAATACGAAGACTACAGTACATTAACTCTCTAGATGAAGTAGAATTTCCAAATATAGTAACTAGCAGGCACTTTACGAAACTTCACGGCTAACCCACGGTAATGGAATCGGAATAGCGTGATTCCCCGGATGATATCATCCTAGCATCAGACTAGATCGTACGGACAACGTGCGCTTCTGACAACAATCTCACTATTCAGCATTTGTTGTTCTTATATATGCCAAATGCTTGCAGCTTATCGCCGTCGCGTTTTGATAGTTTTATGACGCCATTTTTATATCGTTCCCGCGCTTTTTCCGTGGCGCAGAAATATTTCGTTTGTTCTAAACTCAGCTCAGGTGATACTGCACTTATTCAATTTTCACCATCTGTTTATTTTTGTGCCCGGTTCATGGCAATAGGCTCACCGCCTATTCCATTGTGGGACCTTAACGTAACTGGTGAAATGTGGGGGTGTATTACACTCCTCTGTCTACTCCTTAGGGGATTACAGGCGTGATGTTACGTTTTATTTTAGATTTCTACCGTAACAATGTTCTCATTTAAAGTTACTCATTTCTTCCACATCATCCTTTATTTTATGACCGTGCTCTTAATATTTGATTACTTTTAGAACACGTTTTATCTTTTATGGTTGGGCTTATTGTTCTACAGATAAATTGGATTTAAAGCAATTAATTTTACTCCTTAATTCGAAGTTCATAATAAATGTTTCCTTAATGACACACCGAACCTACTATAGACAAACTTTAGTCGGTGCCTATTTTCCTTGGACCAGGATCAATCACTCACCTTGCACAATGAACAGACGTGCCCTATTAACACGCTAAGGCTCCGATCTATATTGCAAAGTCATTAACCTTAAGAATTGAGTCCAGTTCAAACTTTCGTTCAATGCCGCGCGTACGTTCCTGGCTGTAGCTCAATTAACAAAAGAAGCATCCAGGAGGCCGGCGTCTCCCGGGTCCTGCCAAGTGGGCACCAGCCAGCGTTGGCACAGCAGTGCTCTGTCTGAGATGATCGCCAATTTACTGTTTTGACTGGCTCTTTGTTTATATGACATTATGTCTAGAAACAAGTCCAAGTTCATAGGTAGAATCCATTGTGGATGAAGCCAGGTCAATAACCTTGTTATCGTTGATCAGCATATTTCTGTTGATAAAGTCGAAAATGTTAGATTGACTTTATTAGATACTGCTTATATGTATCTATACCTACCTTGAAATAGGACTGGGTTAACCAAAGTCCATGAGAAGTCATATAGCATATATCCAGTCACGCCAGAATAAGCACTGCAGATGCTATAGAACTCATAATGTGCGGTATTTAGCAGATTTACAACCGTGCATAGAACATTCCACTACGTTTAATATGTAGATTTGATTAAATAATGCAACAGCCTTGCAATTGCACCTAAACAACTTTGGTCGTGTCTATTCGTGGTTGAAAATGACTGTCTCCCGGTTTTTATGAGTTCTATAATTGGTTACTGGATTCTCAATTGTATTAGTATTTCGTAGACCAGTTTCACCAAATGCTCCTGCTGTGGACTGCTTAATAATGGAACTCCATATTTACCAAACTGTAAACATGGACCCATTTAAGACAGGAATGAATAGTCATATTCAACGCTAGCATTGTACTTCTTAGGCTGTTCCTCAGGATCTGCTGAGATCCAATGCAAGCGCAGTCATATTTCCGCAGAAATGAGATCTTTACCGATGTTTTTTTTTGGTTTACTAAATTACGTCGGCAGGTAAGGAGAACAGCTGGATTACCACTGGATTCAGAAGGCCTAGGTCCGATTAGACTAGGTCTATGTCCGGCAGTGGCCTTTTAAGCGCTGATGGATAGATGAAATTTTACATTTGAACATTCATGTATAATCTGCGTGAAACTTGTACGTGTTTACAGGCCAAGTTGAACCGAGTTCCGCATTAAGTTCAGACACAGGTGCGTTACCATCTACAACGTAATGTAGTGCCTCCTCGGCCCACATGCGAAATGAGGACACTGTATTTAGAAACAGTGGATAGAATTAGGGTGTCACGTTGTAAGATTAAGAGACAAGGAGACAAAACTATGGAAGTTTTAATCAAGTTGACACAATCATTGAGATATCTAATGAGTTTATCGAAATACATGTAAATTATCTGCTGAAGCAGACTTATTCAAATTAGAAACAAATTAAACGGTTTTTGAATCAGAAGAAAATATGAAAACATATTTTTACCGATTTCGTGATACTGAGAAGTTTTTAAACTGATTAAACTTATAGCCAAATCAATAAATATTTGTAGCCATAGTGGTGGATGAAATATAAAAACATAAGACAGTACAAAATGGTACAACAAATTTCAATAGTATTTATTACGAGGCGTTAAATTTAGCCAAAGCCGAAACTGAAGCAGGAAATAACAGGGAGATTATAGTCCATGCCGCTACCGAGCCGACAGCTCTAGTCTAGCCAAGACAAGTCGCAGTTCATCAAAACAGTTCTAAATGGACCTTAAATAAAATAAACAATCGTGAATTCTGATACACGGCTCGCTAAACTGGGCACACGATAAATAACGACGACACATTTGCATATATTATGTTATGATTCAAGGCGCAACAATACAGCATTTGTTCGGCGGCACCGCGATGCATACGAGATTAGCGCAACTTTTAACATGACACATGTCAATATTTTGCGTCTTTTTGGTTTTTTTTTTTGTAGGGTCAACGGAGTGCTTTGGTGTACCGTTGATTTCATTGCTATTAACTCTCCTAATTCCTTGTAAATATTTTTTCTCAAAATCTTAATTGATTGGTCTTTTTATATGATAGGGTAGTGTTTGGATCTAATGTTTATTTTTTTATTTTATTAATTTTTTTTTTTAATCTTTAAATAATGGTAGCCGGTCGCATAATAGAATTTTGGCTGATTTTCCTTTCTAGATATTCTCATATTTTTGTAGTTTAGTAATTTCGTACTAGTTCCTGTTAATAATAACATGTCAGTAAAACATTGTGTGAACCAAAAATATTGTGGTTACTGTACAATTTTTGTAGACGAAATTTTTGTACAAGCAATAGTTCACTCTCGCTGTCATTTTTGTTACCAAGAAAATCCCTCTCATTTTGATTTACAAAATTTCTCAGTGATGCACAATTAATTTTACGACAACATTTTTGTCATCTTTATAATTTAAACTAGTACGTACGGAGCCTCGTGTGCTACTGCAGGCTTCGATTGTCTTTAGATGAGTCAGCAAGTGTATTGAAACCTTCGTTTGAGTAGGTTAAATATATGCACGCCCTTCCATTCTGTGGTTAGGGTATATAAATGGACCGTTAATATATCTGCATTAAATCTTTACATGAAATATTATAGATAACTGTACCGTGGAATTGTTTACATCTGGTTAGGGTAGTCTTTGAAAACGATAAACTTCATGAAGTTTAATTTTATTCCTTACGTTTAAATAAGTGAATGTTACGATCAATTTTAATTAAATTACGATCAATTTAAATTAAAGATAAACTTCATGAAGTTTAATTTTATTCCTTACGTTTAAATAAGTGAATGTTACGACCAATTTTAATTATTGTTCATTATCACATACACCTAACTATAACTTTGAGTGTAGAAGTGGTATGGTTAGACGACAGCAGGTTATTTTTATTTGACGTCCTGTCGACAGCAACGTTCCGATATTTTATCTGTGTCTACCTTTTTCAAAGCGCGTTCCCTTTTCAAGGCGGTATACGGACTTCACGAGAACAAAACACTGAAAGGGTGCGCCGGTGTTCATCGTTACATCCGGATGTACCAATAGTATATTCATGGACTTTCCGTTTAGATTTTAGCCAGATACTGCGCATAAATGTTGGAGTAGCGCAAGACTTTCCATAGCCTTTGGCATTTGTTTATGTTTATGAATGCTTTGGATGTAAATGTCTAATTATTCCGTCTGCATAACTGTCTATGTAACCTAACCAAATGGGGACGAGGGGCGTTTGAAAGTTGTTTCAGTCGTAAGTCTTGATTAACGAAATTGTTCTATACGTGTTAAAGTTTTGATATCTATTGTGTTTTCAACGTAAAGTAATTCAGTTAAATCGAAGATATGAATACAAAATAATATAATTGAGTGATCAAGTGATTATATTATGGCACCGTGTTGGGCGCCAAAATTTACACATCGACATTTTCTCTTGTTAAATGTTGTTGATTGTTTGAATGTTCACAGGACGAGTTCCATCCGTTCATAGAGGCCCTGATGCCTTTTGTAAAGTCCTTTTCGTACACGTGGTTCAATTTACAAGCGGCCAAAAGGAAATATTACAAAAAACACGAGAAACGGATGAGTCTCGAGGAGGAGCGGCACACTAAGTATGAATTACAGGTAAAAGCATAATTTGATTATTGTTTATTGTTTTAAAAGACATGTGTTTTCTGCTGGATTTATCAAATATCATCTGTAAGTTAATCACATTCGGTTGTTGTTCGTGGATTGAATTATAGAGACGTTAGACAAAATCCAGTTCGAAATGGTGATGCGTAATGGCATCGAGATAATTGTCATCGAAATTCGTGAACAGTAATATATTTGTACGTTTTTGTATATTATTATTATTATGTATAATTTCTATTTTTATTTAGTATTTTCAATTATTAATTTCAATTCATTTTGTTATATTGTTAATGTAATTCACTTTGGTGCAAATTAACTGACAATTCAATTTCAACTGTTAAATAACAAATTTCATTTAATTTAATTTGGCATAATTTTAATTTTAATTTTTTCACTTGTGTACATACATCTATGTAATTTTTATGCACGATGTGGTTGCCTATAATTGTAAGAGCAGTTAAATCGCACCAACTAAGCTTAATTAAATTATTGTTTATAAAGACAGCTACTTATGTTGGTGATCCAATGAATAAATAAATAAAATTGAAATCAGACACAACGAGAACACACACCACATTGCACACAATCTGTAAACGCACGTATTGCACTGTGACAGAATTGTGACAATATTTCAACTGTAAGCCGTAGAGCCACCATTATCGAGGGCGTTTGTATTTCATACTGGGGATTTATTCGTGTCATATTTCGCTTGTTTTACGGAAATGCAATTTGCGTGCGCCTCGTTCCACTGTCATTGTTTCTGGCTCGCACCTTACGTATTCTCGGTGCAGGTGGCGAACGGGAAAAGTCCGTGCTCAAACATTGTTGAGACGACAGCGGGTATTCCGAGGTGTTTGCCCTCGAAGAATAGACGCCCTTGCCAACATGTAAACAATGTTGAGATGTACAGTGTACACAAAGCGAGAAAAAGGGTTATTTCTTTAAAAAATTCACCGAAATCTTTCTTCAGTATACTATACCGACTTCTATGAATAGGGTAGTGATATGAATGTAGGGCTCGCACGCTAAACGCAAAATTCAAATATAGTAGTTTAACTATTGAATAATAATATTTCTATTCTAATTGTATTTAAAAAAGATTGATTTAACGAATATTTGTGTAAAATCATTAAGTGTACCCATATTTGCGCAAATTGACGTCGCTCTGTCTTTTTACGGAAGTGATATTATTGTCTTTAAATTGCCATAATGAAAGCCTAATTTTTCCAATCCAACGTGACGTACACACGAGATGACTAGATCGAATAGTGAAAAGAATTAGATGCACATCGCCAATCAAAGCGGCGAATGCACAGAGCGAACGACGTTTATTAAGGAAGCGAATTCGTGTACCGACCGCTCTCGACGAAGGAATAAAGAATATCGGAACGACGAACGCAACGGCCCTCATAAAAACGATGAATGCGAATTGAATTTCGTTAACAATGAAAAGTAGGTCGGTGCGAGCGAGAAGAGAAATGTATAATTTTTCTAAAGAACTCGCGAAATTGCCTTTGAATAAATATTGCTTTCTCGCCGATCGTTCACGAAGAGATGTTTGATCTGTAACAGCTGGGATAGTTCAATTTGTGTCGTAACCTCCTCGTATTCTTAGTGGCTCACATCGCGGTCTCTACGACGTTCACGACACTATATACTGTCGGATTAATATGTGCGATTAGTCACTCGGTTTAGTGGTTAAAGAATATCAATACAAAACCGATTCCCGGTTCGATTCCTACTCGGGACAAACATTTGCGTGATGAGCACATACGTTCGTAAGGATAAGATATTATTTACATATAGCGTTGTGAGCGCCTAAAATTATCCTTGGTTTCGTTTTATTTAACAAAACGAAAAGATTCGGTCTTGTATAAATATAATTATGTCCATAGCGTAGAAGTAAATATTGTACGTCCAATCTAATGAGACAATATTAGCTGAGTATTTCACTTTCTTCAACAACGTGTATATTAGTAAAGTAAATATTAATTATAGTAAAGTAATATTTAGTATTGTTAGCGTTACAGTTGGGTGTGCTTGTAAATTATAATTATAATCCGTAATTAATCTCCATTTAACAGTCGTGAATGCATTGTTTGTCAGCAAATTGTCATCAAATAATTTATTGTTATTATATCACTTTAACATCGGTACTATCCGTCTAGCAATTATGTTTACCAGTTTATATATCTTTAGCATATTAACGTAACATCACGCCTGTAATCCCTTAAGGGGTAGGCAGAGGAGTGTAGTACACCCCCACGTTTCACCAGTTACGTGTAAATCCCATAATGGAATAGGTGGTGAGCCTATTGCCATGCACCGGGCACACATTCACAATCTCAGTCACTACTAGAAATTCTAAATTAGAAAAATCCAACAGTCCACAACCCGGGATTTCAACCAGGACCTCCCGATCGGCAGTCGCGCTAGTAACCGCCCGACCAACGAGGCAGTTAGTATACTAAAGATAGTTATAATCCTACGTAACCCTTCCTCTCTCCAAAGGCAATGTTTTTTTAAAGTTATCACAAAAAAGGGTCTGCTTAGTTTAATGCCAGATAGCTTCGTCTGTAGGATTTTCAAGATATTTAATAATCTTGAACACGTCTAAATTGCAATTCCTGAACCAGTTGCTGGTACACTGGCAAACAGTTTGTTTATTCCCCTTCAAAGGTTTTTTTATTCCTCTTAATAGGTTTGTTTATTCCTCTACAGAGGTTTGTTTATTGGTCCTCAAAGGTTTGCTAAGTCTTCCTCAAGTTATCAGAAACGCAATCAAAAGAACTACTCGTATGTAAAAATAGATGCTAGCAAAGAAGTGAATTGGTATTTAAAGCACGAACTCATTAGCACAAGCCGCCGAGTGTTCCGCGATCCGCGGCATCTTGGCGGTATGAGAAGCGGGTGTTTCGTGTAAATTCGCATAAATATGCAACTGACTTGGAAGTTATTTTTTCATGTGACGAGAACAGCCAACGAACAGGCAGCACTCACAAGTGGCCATCTGTAATCCATCTCAAGATAAAGCTGTGAGAATGGAAATGTTTACCTACGTGAATTTAATTAGTAATGCGTGATAATAAGAATTGTTTGAGTATTCCTCAGGATTGCAGGAATGGGACTGGTTGGTATTTGTTTGTATAAGTGCAGTTAGTATTCGTTAGTATCTGCCCTATTAGAGTTCGGTCACGGGTGCGTTGCTACTCTTGAGACTGACGGTAGTCTCTAGTACAAAAGTGAATACGTATTTTCCGGTGGAAATTAAATATTTTCCGCGAATTAAAGTAGCCTATGACACTCTCCAGCTCTTCTATTATCTCCACACCAAAACTCACATCGATCCGTTGCTCCGGTTTTACGTGAAAGAAGTACAAAACAAACTAACACACGTTCGCCTTTATAATATAAGTATGAATCAATTATACATTCATTCGTATAGAGCCAGCTTAATCCCTGGACGCATAATGTATCAGTGATCTTTTGGAGCGTTCCAACAAGAAACCAAACCGAAAACTCGAGAAACGAGACGATCAATCAAACGGGCGATGAAATAAAACATTTCCCACAAAGCGTTCCACAAAGCGAGTTATCTCCTGGAGCACGTTGCTTCGTGGTCTGCGGATAGAGTAAAGTTGAGGAAATAACGGATTTAAATCGTATATGGACACGGCATAACCATTCGGGTTTTTAGGTCAATGCTTTCGCGTAAGTGTCGTAAGGGTGTATTTTTAATAAGACTGCGGCTGCGACTTGGAACTCGTTAGCGCGAGGACGCAACGTTACTTCACACGGAACGGTGCATCCATAACGTTTTAGACAAAAAACATTCTTTGTGTAACTAGAACATAGTTTTTTTGAACATAAATTTTCTATAATAATCACAGTTTTACACATTTCCTGGAGCATTCGGTCAGAGTCGCGGGGAACCGCTGAATCCAAAAAGCACAAGACCTTGAGTTACGGAGATATTTGGGGATGCCGTATGTCTAGCAATGGACTTCACTGGGCTGAAATGATGAATCACATTTTGTCGTATCAAACAAACTTTAGTGAACTTTTTGTGATATATCACGTTCGTCCGTATCTTTTTTGCGTAAAATTTGATTGGCATATAAAAAGTGTATTGCATTAAGCCGGCTCTAGAAGGGTTCACAACTGTCCAGGGTATGCGTGTCACTTGTCTGTTATGCATATGTTTCCACGCACGCAAAACACAGATAATCCTATGGAATCGTAGTTTACTGGAAAGCTAAATTCATTTACACTAGCCAAAGCAAAATAGTATAATGCTTCGAATACAGGGAAGAAGTAGCCAAATAATTTAACGTTCAATTTAGACTTATTTTAATTTATCACTCTTATTTTATTTTTGTTTTCAAGCTTCTTATTGTGCCACTGATGGTCAGGGGTCTCTTTTTGTAATGAGAAGTTTAAAGTCATTTAAAGTGAATACTAATATTCATCGTATACACGCGACTAACTATACGCACTATACATATACAGATGACTAACAATACGCACTATACATATACAGATGACTAACAATACGCACTATACAT
>DWDX01004715.1:0-11335 GCA_018245675.1 Agara michaeli | reverse complement strand
ATGGAATAGGTGGTGAGCCTATTGCCATGCACCGGACACACATCCAGACTCCGAGTCACTGCTAGAAATTCTAAATTAGAAAAATCCAGCAGTACCTAACCTGGGATTTGAACCCGGGACCTCCCGATCGGCAGTCGCGCTAGCAACCGCCCGACCAACGAGGCAGTCAAATAGATTTTCAATTGTTTTAAACTCAAACCCATTCTTAGTTAACTCATAGTCAGTTTACAGACGTTAAGAAGGTAATCTCTTAAAATATATATGTACAATGGCTTAAACCATGATTTACCGACGATTAAAGAATTTCCACTAAGCGCTGGCTTTGACCATCTCAACCGTACAAATAATGAACGAACATTTGCAAATTGCAAAATGATGTGTTACCGAGAAATGGCTGAACGACTTCTGAGAGAACGTTTACACTGCCATCAGCTCGGGTTACAAGTTTTTATCTGCGGAATACTGGAATCGGTCTTAGCTCAGTATCGCCCGCATATCACAAACGATATGTGAGATACCGCTAAACCATTGTTATTTTATAGATCGACGACCTATCAATACAAGAACTACATCAACTATATGCATAAATCTTCCTCAGGAATCATGCTGTTCCTGGCTATTCAGGCACAACAAACGGACGGACAGACAAACACGGCCGGAGAACTTTGTTGCTGCATAATTAACTGACCTCCTGGCCCAGTAATCACAGACCCTGATTGCTAAACCGGAGATATTGGGTTCAAATTCCACCCAGGACAAACATTTGTTTGATGAGCACGTCCGCTTGGTCGGGTTCAATGAAAAATATCTATATATGTAAGTATAATATAGTAATTATATACGTATGTACATATGTTGAAAACCCGTCTAGTTATCATAATACAGGCCTAATATAAATCAAATAGCCATTTGTGGAATTATCCATTTATTATGATTACTATTTAAAAATGATCAATAATCTATTAAGTTATTTTTTTCTTCTTCATCCAATGATCGCAACAGCTTCTTAAATATTCTAAGCTTATATATTCAGAAGGTGTTATTTATGAATCAATTTTGAATAAATGCATTTTGACTTCAAATTTGTATAAACTATAGGGGCATTCGGTTAAATAAAAGTATAGTATTAATATAGATCGAAACATATTTGAATGTTCTACATTGCACATAAGTAGTGATAAGTGTCAAACACAACCAAAACCATACATTACATATTTCGCAATACCGATAAAGTTCATTTGAAAGCTGTATGTACAATATATCACAAAGTGCGGTTACGTGCGCCTTTGAATTCTACGTACGTAATAGCATAACTCCGTGGAGCGGTGTACGTGCGTAGGTTATCTAGGTTAAGTAGGTACCTTCAGTGGACCGTTAAACTACATTTATTAAGATATTTACAAAGTTCTCACGTCTGATATGGCCGAATGTGATTGCTGCCTTCTCTCGATATTTCGTTATCATAAGGTTAAAGAAAATTAGACTTTATGGTATGAAAATAGAATTGTTTTTGACCGCAAATTTATACATATCCTTCATTTGTAGGAAGGTGATTGAAAAACTGGATTCTTTGTCATCGGTTATCACAGTCCAGGCTCTTTCTAGATTGAGAGTGGGTGGTTCATGAGTTGTGAAAATATACATATTCACGGTAAGTTGGTTTATTACGTAATAAGTAAATATATAAATGAATACAATACATATAAGGACTACAGGCTACATCACAATTAAGATCAAAGTCGAGAGCTCAGAATTATTATATTTAAAGCTCACTTACAAGAAATGAGAGAAAAATTGTCTAGCAGCCTGTGCTTTTTTCTACAATTGAAAGCTATTTCCGTACTGAATTTCAACAAAACCAGGGTTGACAGGCAGAAAATTCCATATGACATTGAATATGCCCTTTGTTAACAACAATAAATAATGAATAAACAAATAAACCATTTCAACATTCTGATGTGAAATAACAGGCAAACACAAGTTACTTTCACGGACATAATTTTGATATAGATTGAAAGATATGCGTAAATTACATTTTTATGTATTATATCGCTGAGTTACCTTTTTAATATATGAAACATAACTGTCAATATGTCATTCGGTAACTCATGTATACATGAAAAGATTGAGACATTATAGGCTCTTATTCGAGTACAACAACAAAGTATATTGTAGTTTCAAGAGATCGAGAGTCCTTTGTAGAGGACAACCACTCTTCTTAATTGTATATATTTTTTATGTTTAAAAGTAACAAGTAAACACGCAGGTCATATGTAATGAGACATTGTAGCCTCTTATTCGAGTACAACAACAAAGTATTTTGTATTTTCTAGAGATCGAGAGTCCTTTGTAGAGGACTACCACTCTTGTATATATTTTTTATGTATTTTATGTAATTGTATATATTTATTATGTTTTAAGGTAACAAGTAAACATGCAGGTCTTAACGCAGCCTATAAACATAAAAAATATTGATTATAGAGATATTTAACTTTTTTATCTTGCATATAGTCTTATATGTAGTAGGATTCAGAAAAGTATGCTTGGCCGGTTTGAGTATAAGTAATAATGAAATACATTTTAGGGCGAATACGAATGATAGAGTCGAAAGAAGCAGATCTAAACGTGTGTACTTCCATCAAATTGGAGATGTGCCTAATAAAAACCTGATCAAGTGTGCTTTTAAAATAAAAGGCGAAAAACGTTATTCAATATCTACCTACATTTATGAAAAATAGTCGTGATGTATCACGAATTATCTATATCACGGTTTTTCTGCCCGTAGTGTAATGATAGATATTTGCTTGGGCCATGTTAACTCTATCCTCATTTGATTATAGAATTTTGAGGATATCCTTTGGGAAGTAATCACAATTTTCTTAAAATAGAGAATGATAAATAAAGATAGTAAGAAGAAACAAACTCCCGAAACAGCAAGTATTGTAATTTGACTTGATCCTTGAAGAACCGAATATGACACACCTAAATAATTTGTTTTGAATTAGTACCGCATTTTTATATATGTACGTAACATGAAGATTTATTACATGTAGGTAAAACTACCTTCTCTTCTCATTGAAATAGATTTTGATCCATTAAATTGGCTCAATTAGACGGTTCCGTTCGCACAAGGTTGCAACACCATATATTGATTGAGTTTAATGTGCAATAAAATTATGTTATATTGAAGGTACAGATTATATTCCTCATATACGTTCGCGCGGAAAGCAAAACAATTTTCGTAGAGTCTTTAATATTATATATATTTCTGGGTTATTGGGGTTGAATCAATTTCGTAGTTTATAATATTCGTATGGGTTTTGTAATAAATCATCAATAACTATAGTTACGTGTATATCTGATAGTTGCTTAAAAAATAATAACTAAAGAGGTTTATATAGCTAAGATAAGATACTGCTAGTGAAACTAATTGTTATTTGCTTAATTTTATCTCTTCTGCTGTGTGAGGCGCATACGACTTTATATGACATGATCTCCGTATGACAAATTATGTCACACACCGATGACATGTAACGACACAGAACGTGACCGGACATGTTTATGACATACATTTTATTATATTGTTCTTATACATATACTCGTGGACTTATAAGTTCTTACATCAATAATACTCGACTAAGTTCGTGCAAGGAATATAGAGATACTGGAAAGGTTTCGGCAATAACTATATCTGCATGGCGCTACGTAGTCCAACGTGCTTCTCATCTCCAATCGTAGAGAGTAAGACGAACGATACGTAATGAACACACCGGGGTATATGAAAAAATAAACGATTGCATTTTTTGTTGTAATTGCCCATAATTACTCACGAGAATCTTTAATATTTACGCAGCTATTACCGTCGGAAGCAAATTTTGAAATCTAGGCGACGCAAACCGCAGAAGCGTATTATAATATTCTCTTTATACGTGACAGTCGTGATTATTCACAAAGATGCTATTTGAATGTCATTTTAGAGTCGGCGAGGTTCGTTTGAATTATGTTGTATTTTTTGTAATAAATAATAATATGTAGTTATAAGCTCCAAATTTTATAACTGCCGATGTTTTGAAATGTAATGCTTTATTTAAAATAAAATGCATGTACATATTTAGAAAAACCTAAAACAGCAGCTAGGTAATATTTTATTCAGTAACTTCCTCCTGATCCCAAGGTTTTTAAAATATATAGAGACTAAACAGCCATTTTTTATTTTAATAGTCAAGTGTTTGTAAATAATCTCGCCTAAGGATAAGGGCTGATAGGACTATACCGTAGCACGCTTACCTGGCAATTAGTAATATACTCTTAAATTCTAACACGGAATATTGTAATAACGTTACTATTAACAAACTCAAATATAACCAAAATATACGAGCCTTAATAATTGTTTTTTTTTTCCGAAACAATTTTTTAATGTAAAATGAATAACACTTTTCGGAAACCACTCACACGTAATTCACATTCACACTAATTGACATATAATCTAACATACAACCTTGCTAATAAATTTCGGGTAACTTTAAAACACCATTGACATTTCGAATAAAAATATCACACACACTACACTCCTCTGCCTACCCCTTAGGGGATTACAGGCGTGATTTTACGTTTTTTTTTACTTCTTTTTAAAACACCATTGACATTTCGTATACAAATATCTATACATATAGCAATAAGGAAGTTTTTATTACTTTTTAAGCTCTATATAGAGCTTCCGCAAACAATTATTGCAACTTAAAAGCGTTGCACAATCGTTTGATTTATACTAAGTGCCTTTTAAATGCAGATCTGGCTTTATCGGACGTTTGAAAATAAACAGACAGACGGAGATCGCCTGCAGAAAAATGAATCCTATTTTCAACACTATGGCCTAGTTTTAGCTTGTTTTAATCCACATATTTTAGTAATTAGATTTGTCAGATTGACTTAACTTAAGTCTCTACTGCCATCTTTCCCTAGCTCCTGGTCTCCGCCTATTTTCGGTATTAGATCTATTTGAGAATATACTCAGATAATTTTCGTCAAGTAATCCAACGGTTGCTGGCTGCTTATATAACAAAGAAAAAGAAAACTTTACATGCATATAATACATTATTATGTATTCCTACAAAAAATTACGTTCTCTACGATTCCGATCTAATAATGTTAAATGTCAGTTAAGTTTTTGTGTATTTACGACATGCACACTTCAATCGAATAATTATTAATACCAGTAATGGGTATTTATTTATAATGTACTGTAACAGGAAATTATCATTAAAACTTTTTTATCTGTGGCATAAAAATTATACGCTCTACATTAATATTCTTTAATATTCTTAGTGAGCGACTAAAAATAACGTAAACAGATTGTTTACAAATCGTCTCTACATTGGTAAAACTTATTCGATAGAGTTTTAATAAAATTGACAGAATTCTCTATTCGAAGACAGAAACATATTGACACAAATATTGCTTTCTTCGGCTTTTTCTAAACGTAGATGTATATTTGGGGAAAAGTAGATACTCAGTTGGAAGTCGTTTTAGGTTTTTGTTCAAGAGTTGCAAGGTGTCTGTGATTTTATATCTTATAATAAAAAAACAACTCGTAATTAGTATTTCTACAAGCCTATTTTTAAGGCTTCCTCCACTAATAGTAATAGTGCAGTTTCGATACAAATCTACAATTTACTGACCAACAGAAATTAACGCCTAACGTAGGCAGCTAATCAAGTAGTAATAATGTAAGGTTGTAGTGGAGGCGTACGAGCAAGCTTCCTCATTCTGTAACAAGCTGAGCCGTTTACGGATGAGTGATCATTACGTCAAAGGACAGAGCATTAATTAGGCTATGCTTCTGCGGCAGCCATACGAATGGATACACTCTTATTAAAGTTACGATAGCGAATATGCAGCTGAAAATATCTATATGGTGTATTTATAAATATTTTTTATATCAACGAATATAAAATTAACTTTGATTAGATCACAGACCAGAGCGATGCAATAGACGTAACTGACTGTCCGGCAAAACTGAACGGTTATTTTATTAAGCCTTAAAAAGGTAATTATGTAATATTAGACAATAGTAGACAATTATTATATGAACGGACTAAAGCTCCATCCATTTTGGCCACCGCGATTCGAATTATTTATGCAACATAGTGACTAATGACACCGCGTGAAGTATACTTCGTCAAATATTATCATAAATGCATACAAATTCGAGTATCTAAGTCGATATATGCCTAAGGATATTCACCTCTATACGATAAATCTATTAAGATTCTTAACAAGCACGTGAAGAGTTGTAAAAATGTTTTTGCTTCGCCAACTAGGCAGTGTAACGTTTTAATTACAACCATTTAAATAGAAGTAAGCTTTTAATGGTCTTTTTTATATACATTTCAATATGCACCTACATAAATACTCATAATACTTATTGGTAATTGACGTAAAGTTGCGTCCACGCTCCTGTTTGATATATAACTCTAAATTTTCCTAACTATTGGTATATACAGCATTTACATAATGGTAAACAATAAATATGACAAAACGAACAAGTAACAAATCTTAACCTTAACAGTAACAATTTTGTGTGTGTGTGTGTGTGTGTGTGTGTATAAATCTAAATTGCACAATGCACCATACGGTAAGATAGTAATATTGCAAACGAAATGTACCTTAGATATACTTGCATTGTCTTAGTGTAAGTGTCAAGGGTAATTACCTGTAACAAAAAAATGAAATGTTAACATACGTAATAAAGACATTATACAGGTCATTGAAACTACTGATTTGTTTGTTTTTTGATATCACAACTCGCATTTGCACAAAGAACAGCAAAACTTATATAAGGTACTAGAGAATGAACCATTAGCTCAAATATAGAGGAACACGGTAATGTTTGATACTGCAATTTATGCATTGAAACACATGCATAATAGTAGATATACTCCCTTTGTAAATAATTTATTTATATAGTCAATGTTTCAAATAACATTTGTAAAACATTAGGTACCAAAACTAATCCTTAGAAGTCAATCACGAGGACTACTTCTGAGTCAAAAACAGAACAAGCAATTCATTCTGGTCGTAACCAATGTGACAGTCATATATTTAGATATCAATCTATCGAAGTCAAATTGAAAACAGATCATTGGTTATTCTCATTTTTTCTTATCTAATTTTATTTCATTGCCACTAGGCGTATAACGCTACTATACCTAGCCTTGAATAAACTGACTTTAATATTAATATTGGTAAGTAATTGTATTATATGCAGAGCTTGCTGGAGGAAGTTTTAGCGGATATCAGGTCAACGGATATACTTTAGTCTTGTTCAGCAAGGATTGGTAACAATGCAGATTTAAAGGAATCCTCGGAACTTCGACAATTCGCTGAGTTGCTATAACGGTTTACAACGGAGTTGAACTTATACGAGCAAAGGTGTTTCAGCCAGAACCTATCATCGCTCATACTGCTATAAAGTCAAATAAACTAAAAGTCTGATCTAACTGTTAAGGCCAGTGCAAATAACAACAGATGACAATTTGAAGGAAATGTAACAAGAAAATGTAGTGTGTGAGTGTGTAGGGAAGCTTGCTACTTTACTCACATAAATGAAACAAATGTCAAAAGAGCTCACGATTATAGTTGTTTTAAAGAAAGATTAAATATCTATAGTTGAAACATAAATATAGAGCAACTGACGTAAAATCGTATCGTATTAAAAAAAAATTGCAAGCGACTGGCGTCAGGTAATTCCGCTGGTTCTGAAAGGACAAGGCAAACGACCAACAGCTAGTTATTACGCCGGTATATAATTATAGATAATATTTTGTTCGTATGTAAAAGTTGTTATATACTGCTAACTACAGTATGTTAATTACGACTCTATTCACATGAACAATAGAGTCGTATGTTTCTGGTTTTGTACAAATAAACAATATAGTTTAAAATGTAGCGACACAAAGTTGATATGTGTTTTATCGTATTTATGAAATATAAGTGATTGTTCATAAAATATTATAAGCTTTGTTACACTAGCAATAATACTTAGTTCGTTCTCCTTTGATCAAAACATGTTCAGTTTATAGGAAGCCTGCGTTCCTACGCGGACAATTCGTATCCATTTCACGAGTTGATGAAAATTTTTATTTTTCGCATTTCATTCCCAGTCAGATAGATAAATTAATGTTGTATATAATGATATTAATGATGAATAATTTACGTCTACGTTCAAAAATAAATATAACTCTTCCTCAGCAAACTAAGGATGAATAGACCTTTTGAGGCACCCGTGATTCATAGTACGATACATCGCAATATCTTATCATTCGGGATTAAACTCCACCGCATCCTTTAAAAAAGAGGGATCAAACAATTTGCGTATCTGCCATTGTGTAGAGTCGTAATGTAGAGCCATGAGTTAGGTACGTACGTATTTCATAAACAAAACACATTACGACGGTCAAACAGCTCTACCAAAAACTAAGTATCATCAAGTTTAATATGCACATCGTGAAGTTAAAGTGCAACTACGTTATTTCTCTCGTTCCCTAGCAAGAGCGAGCCATGAACTGAATTACGCTTGCGCAACGCAATCAACGGCAGATCAAACATTTCGGTATTGTCACGCGCCGGCGACTCGACACCGCCGCGGGACAGAGAAAGCAAACAAATGAATGATTGTGTCGGAGAGCAAGTAAAATTCATTGATGGATTTTCAGTTATTCCCAAATGTTTAATAATTATTGTGATTGGGACACCGCGAAACATAGCTATCTGATTCCAAATACAGCAATTGAATGCATGTTTTGTGATAATCGGATTGCTAATGAACATACAAACTTACACATATAACACTTAATAGATATTTTGATTACAACCAGATACAGTACAAGCTAATGTTTGTCTTGTGTGGGAATCGAACCCACGACCTCTGGTTCAACAGTCAGGGTCTCTAACGTAAAATAATTAATAACGTATTATCATCTGTGTTTACTGAAATACACATAAAGCATAAACGTAAAGCATGTAAATAACTAGAGCACTGGCTTTGCGGAGTCCGGACAACAGATAACAATTGTCTTTTAATAATTTCGACAGACACCTCGTCTCACAAGCGAACGTACTCACAGGCATTAAGCCAGACCGATGAAGTAAGACAACTAGATAAATAGATAACTAGATTCTTAGAAATAAGTTTTTATAAAGACTATCGTGATCGTGAAAGATTGTATAACTACATTTTATTTATCTTCATACAACAAGATCTCTTTTATGAAACGGAATAAATTATGAATAAAAAAAATTATCTTATTATGTACTGTGATTTAAAATGATTAGGTTTTTTTTTATTTATTGTCTAAGCGTCGTTTACATATACCTGATTTTTTATCAGTTTCAACAAAACATGAAGATCTCTTTAATCAAATGTGGTAATTAAAATAATTTTATACAGATATTATTATTTTCGGACAATTTTTTTCGCTATTAATATCAGTTATAACAGTAACATAGTCTTTTGTTTAGTTTTTATATAGAACAATCGATAAACACAATCAGATCAGTCAATCGATTAAAAAACACAATCATAATAGATTTGGCGGTTTGAAATCTGAGTGACGAATGTAAGCGGATATGCAAGCGTTTTAATTCTAAGCAACAACAATTACAACACATCTAAGTACGGAATGGAATCTAGGAACCTAAGTTTAATGCATATCTATTTGTTACGTTATCATGAAACTCTTTCAACATCGTTATTGATCCACCCGTAGTAACGGGTCTCCTCTCATAATTAGAAGGTTAAAGTGGCTACTCTACCACGCAGGCTATGTAACGATTTGTATATTTGCACACCGCAACGAGTCCAATACTTTTTAGTACGTTACTGGCTATAGAATGTTTTATAACTTTTTAAATTATAGTTGTCGATTATTTATTATGTAATGTTTCGTAATATTTAACAAAAATGACTTTGATAGTACTACTTGCTACACTATTAACAATTAATAATACAAACAAAATTATAGGTCGATCTAAATAAGCGAAAATAATAAAATGACACACAGCGCTACTAACAATTTGCTTCGTTGATTTGTGTTTATTCACTTTGTTGACATTTCGGTTCAAGTGAGTGGACTGCGGTCACGGAATTGCAACACTTGCAACTGCACCGTATCTACCATCGTATCCACGACTATTCTTCAGTCACTACTACATAGAGGTTTTTTTTTCAAACTCTACATAGTTCCGCTGTTGAAGTCGAGTCTACGCTTGTAATTAGAAGTCTTAAGATCATATACCTAGGTCATAGACCGGCCGTAGTCGGCTGAGTAAGTATGGATTAATAGTTTGCACTCATCTCAAAGAATATTATGGAAAACTCAAAGGTGTACAGATCCTTACGAAGTTTCTTTTAAACGTGACTTTGAAAAAATATTCGAAGAGATCGATGCCGTGGTTCGTTTGAAAGGTACATAAGGGAGATTTACGAGTATATATTAGTATCTCCAGTTCGGTAAAAACGTTAACAGAGCACAAAATGGGCTAAGATTGAACTTTATATAAAAAAGTTGAATATACGCATGTTCTTATCAGCGCACTTCCGTTATGAACAGCTGTGTGTCTTTTGCCATGTATCTATACAGTTTCATAGTTGACTGCACGCAATTATCGCTAAATAGCGTCCCGTACTCAAGTGTACTGAAACCACTGTAAGTTTCCACCGCGCACGTCATCTCTCTATATATTGATATACTTTTATTTAGTAATGGTATGTTATTACGCAATGATATTTCCATTATTTAAGGCGCGGTAACGTTCATTTAAATAATACAATACCAAAGTTACGAGTGAAATAAAACTCAACCGAAGAACCTCTCACTTTTTGCACGACCACAAGTCGCTTAATACGAAATGAACAATTGACGATCGCACTCAATATCACCGTACGTTGTCATACAGATAACGAACGATCTCTCACCTATTATTAGCGTGCGCTATTCTACGTTAAAGCGCGGCAAAAATTGATTTAGCATAGCGTCACAGACGACTACGCCGAATAAACGTTTATTGCGATATAGCAACCGCGCGCGACGGCGCGAGACGACCAGCGCGATGGAAAATATGTATGTCTCATATATTTACTAGTATATTTTTTTATGAACGTAACAATCACGCCTCTAATCCTCTAAGGGGTAGACAGAGGAGTGTAATACACCCCCACGTTTCACCAGTCACGTTTACGTCCCACAATGGAATAGGTAGTGAGCCTATTGCCGTGCACCGGGCACACATCCAGACTCCGAGTCACTACTAGAAATTCTAAATTAGAAAAATCCAG
>DWDX01004714.1:0-11337 GCA_018245675.1 Agara michaeli | reverse complement strand
ATATATATATATCCGTCTCTCTCTTCTACATAATAGGTACAAAATTTGACTTTCATTCAAATTGCACGATAGAAAAATTTGGGTTTCTTTTACAGGACGAAGTTTTATAGATGCACGAGGAGAGTCAATAAAATTCGCACTTATGAAATACAAATTTAACGTTCACCAGAGATATTATTACACACTTAACATGTCAACTTCGGCATCTATGTATATTCGGAAAATATATTCTCGGTAATGCAAGAATTCGTTGGGAATCGATTAAGTTTCATACCAAGGCCTCCGTATAAACCGTAGGGAGCGTTGGCTTGCTCGCCCGGCTCGCGCTTGACTCACTTTTTAAGTAGCGGGTTATGAAAAACCTCGGATTGTGTTTAGGTTTTTTTGTCGCGTAACGCAGGTGCAGCCTCCAGTCCGGGTGCTGGTATCTTATTGGTGTTTTTTTTTCTCCTTTTTTTAAAATTCTCTACTCATTATCTAACGCTGCGTACACAAGAAGTTCATTCGGGAGTTTATTCTGATCTCTTTGGATAATTTCGTTGCAGTAATAGCGTTTTTCTGCCTTTTTTAAACCAAAATTGCTAGTGTCTCAACGCTTGGTTAATCGCGTTCACACTATTACTTACATCTAAAAAACTGTTATTTTACACGTAACGGACATTTTTTTCAGTCGTAGAATAATTTACATGTGTAAATGCAGTTGCATCGATATTTTTTGCTACGATTGCCAAGTTTCTTATCTCAATGTTCTACATACATATAGGTATGATTCATAAAAAGAACGTCTATCAAATTATCATAAAAAACCATGATTATCAGTTAGTTAATTGGTTATATTAAACATAATGACACTGAGCATATACACAACATAGTCACTGTCAATAAATATTCCGCGGCTCCTATATATGACTCAGTGTACCAGTTTTTACAACTGGCGCTTGCATGAACATGTTTCGTTCATTCATTCGTTCATTCGTTCATTCGTGTCGTGTCGTAAATATATTTTCGACATATTACGACCGCGATCATATTAAGGTCTACGTATTTACTAATGAAACACGGATCTAATGACAGTTTTTTTTTGTATGATTAATGACGTTCAATTTGTTTGATTATGCTTTTAAAAGTTATTGTAAAATTGCGTATTTTAGAAAAATACTCGTCAATTACGAGTATTATGGCTATAAAACAGGTCACCTAACATCATACTTATCTGACAAGAAAATGCTAAAAATCATTCAGAACTGACAACATTTATTCTGATTTCGCTAATATGTATATCCAATTTTTCCTTACCGTTAGGCGGCCTGCCTATTTACCATCTTTATATTAAAAAGCCACCTCGTTTGTCGTAACCTGCGTAGCATCAACGGTCAATCCCTTGTGCGCGCGCCTTTACGTTGTGGACTCGAGGATCCCGCTCGCCCGAAGTCGCTTTTTTTAAGTTTTTACGTTCACTTTTATCTGTTGACTCGTGTCCCCGAGACACGCCAGTTAAGCCCCCGTTCACGGAGAAGCGTTGATTATCTCATTACATTTTCTTAATAAACCAATTGCTCAATGGTAATCGTACACCACGACATTATTCTTTATATCTAATTTGTATAGTAATATTGTATCGAATTTATTTTAAGAGTTTTAAACTAATCAGTGATAGCGTAGCCGTTTGTGTTAGAGTCACCCACGCATCTGTGAATAAAAAAAAAATATAGCCCGCTTTAATTGTGAGGGAAAATATCGTGAGGAAACCTGCACACCACGGAGTTTACCATAATGTTCTGTGAGGTGTGTGAAGTTTCCAATCCGCATTTGCTAGTGTCGTAAGCCATCATACCCTGAACGTAACCATAACCATGACCTTTACTGTATAACATTTCAAGCCCACTAGAATAATAGTTATCCTTGTATATTTAACTGCGATTGGATAAACTTTTTGTTTATAACGATGTAATTGCATCGGTGTGTGTGTGTGTGTGTCTTGTTGATCGTTTAATTGACTGATTGTTTTTATGCGTCATTCATTTTTTAATAATCCTATCATCGGATGAGATCGTGGTCACACTCAAGCCTATTTCTAATTTTAAAATGTTATTTAAAAATCCGACAATTTTTGAATAGGTTTGGTTAAATTCCAACTAATTTGAAACGCCTTATTATTTACATAAGAGTCTACTCGTGTTAGTGATGTTTTTTTTTTTCAAACATTCCACAATTTCCTGCAATACACGGTCCCGTTACGCGCGTCCGTCCGTCGCCGCGGAATTGTCCCGAGCGCCTTCCTCTCGGATATTTGCTTTTGCTTTACTGCTATGGAAATTGAGATAGCATTTCGTGGAAACACGGATCGCTGCCTCGTTTCACATACTGTTGACCAATTGTATGCGCGTCCGTATCATTGGTGGCTAGCTATAGGTTTTATTTATGTAACGAGCCTATGAGAGCGGAAGTATTCCAATATTAGAACGGCGATAACAGATTACCTACCAATGTTTTATTAGGGCTGTGAAAAATTGCACACCGATGCTTCCGGTGACATCACCTTGAGCTTTTGTAACGAATAATTTCTTAATAATGTGAGTTGAAAGCGTTTGCGCGTTGTTGGTAATATTGTTAGCGCGTGTATCCGATATATGATACGGTGAATAGTGCGTCGTCACCTCGCGGTCGATTAGTAACGATTTGATAGTGATTTATGAGTTCACTGTTATCCAATTAACAAGGTACTGCGGATATCCAGCTTTGCGGAACGATTTTTTTAATGTTTGTCACAATTAGATATCTGCTAAATAAAAAGTAGAATTATCGACATGCACTTTTAAAATACGCCAATCCAATGTAATATTAAGTGTAAGCGTTACTACAATAATAATAATAACACTTCATTCTTCACAGATAATTCACGTAAAAAAATTATATCAAGATACTGATAACTTAAATAAACAGATCTATAAACTAAATAATTTACCGTCTAGTTGATGGCCTATAGAAGATAGACCAGATTGTTGATTACTTTCGCAAATTCATAGGGAAATTCATGTTCATTAAAAATAATTTGCCTATTTGAAATTATCCTCCTCCGTCAACTTGAATAGCAAACATGTTTCAATGTATAAATTCAGATTATATTATAACGTTGACACGTGTAAAAAAATCAGGTCAGTATCGTGTGACGGTCACGGTAGCTCGTTGGTCTTCTGCGCCCGTCAGTCACACAGCCGGCTCCCTCGACGACAATAAATCATAATGGCCAAATTGCTTACCCATTATCTTGTTGAACGATTTTTTGTAGTCGTGACATTGGCGAATATTTAACACTATGCTTTGTTAGCGGCGAACGCTCGATATCTATCGGCACGTAACGTAGAATATAAAACCGTAAGTTACCGTTGTAACGTAATAATTATGAACATCTTTAAAACACTACAGTGCACTAGCGTATCGCATACGATCTGTCCAATATGCTGATGTGGTCGGTGCTTGAAAGAGTGAGGACTGTGAGGTAAAAGCCAACTTTCATGAACGATTTCGTGCTACGCGGAATACATTTAACAAGTGTTCTCGGTTACCGAGTCGTTTAACCTAAAAGGAGGTTACAAGGTCCCAAGGTTACAAGGGAGTCACAAGGTTACATATAGATGTAGTTTATCGGTTGTCTGGTTACCTTAATATTGGAACAGATGAACATTTCTGACATGATTTTTATACACATCTGATATTATTATTGTGATTTTCTCAAAATTTTACCCTTCGCTAATCTCATAATTACATAATATCACAAGAGGACTACATTATCAGATTACGGGCAAACTATTCATGAAACTAACAAATCCACAAAAATAATAACTCAAAAAAGCGTAAGCTATGAAAAAATTAATACCTGCTTAAAAATTCAAGTAACTTTTTACCCAACCAAAGTCAATGAAAGGGGCTTACAACACGCTCATATCTGTCAAGATTTAAGCTCTTGCATAAAAGAATTATAAATAAAAGACAAGATAACTTTTAAATTCCATTCCTTTAAGAGACGTACGACCGAAAAGAACGGTTACCGTTACGAATGGGCTTAAGGCCAGTGACATAAAAAAAAGGTTTTTTCTCCTACCAAATAGCACATACTGGCCCGGAGAGACCCGTAGCCGTAAGTCATCGAAGCTGTCAAGATAAGAATGAGTGAATGAACACCTGCCGCTACCAGTGTTACGCGCGCGCCTACGCGGCTCAGCACCGCCTCTCTATCTTATAATACCATCCTTAAAAAATCCCATACGAACTGCACAATTTGAATCCTAATAACAAACATAACAGTTCACTTTCGAACAACACCCGCCCGTCCACTATAACCACTATTGAATACAAGCAATTACGGACCTAGCTTAGAACGATTATCCTCTTGAATCGACTTTTGAAATTAGGAATAATAATATGATTAACGTTGTTTTTAAAATGTGAAATACACAACCGGGCATCCGTTGCTTCGTTTAGTTTTTTATTTTTATTATCATTAGCGCACCAAAAGCAATTATAATAAAACACGATCAACGAGAGGATATCGTTGTTGACGATATATAACAGTGTCGGCGGCGATTATGTTCAGTTACAAACATAATATTGTGTGCAAGTTTTTAAACGGATTTCCTCTGTGGATTTGTTACGTCTATCTAGTTTAAGTATTCAATTTCCCGTTTTTCGAGCCCAGGGGACATTCGATATTTCTCCAAGTCTCCGACGCGTTCGCTATCACCGTTATGTCATGCATTGGCACACATAACGCACATTCTTATTGTATTTAATAGAGAAAAAGTGATATAACGATCAACGTCGTCCGATTGGTTACACTGGCGCGAGTTTCGAGTTGAGCTTGAGATATGTTGTAAGGAACATCTCTGTAGATATTCTTTACGATTCTAATTCATTCAAATAGAGTGCAGTGTATAGGAGTTTATCATCATCAACGTTTTAGTCATCGTTACAGTTATATCAAGCTTCTGAACTATGCACTGTTAGAAGCCAATTCCTATCCAAATGAAGGTCAAGGGGATTAATAGGATTCGCTTCACAATGCTTTTCTTCATAAACATGGTGATATTTAACCTCAAAAACGCATGCAACCTCCGCAAATTGTCCATACGTGATAGAAAGTCGAACCTTAGACCCGTATATTATTTTTAAAATTATATTTATCGATACCAGTTAATGTTAAATTATTCATATTTCAAATTGTATGTGAGTTAAAATAATCGTAGCAAATTATATAATGATGTTGTACAAATTGCACGAAAATGTTCTTATGTCATTTTAGCGGTGAACAAAAATAGTTGACCTTCGTACAAAGTGCAATAGTCCTATTGTGCCAGTAGCACAGACAGATGACGCTCAGCATCTTATGTACGTCTTAATTTTCTAAAACATGTAGTCATTTGTTTCGTCCATTTAGTCAGCGATTCGTTCTAGTTGTGTCTAATTGATCTAATTACCAGACGGGTTCCCTTCAAGGAATCCCTATGATTCTTACTACATGTAAATGACAACGCTATTCGTCATTCATACCCGTCTCTTCCCTGTTTTCTGATATCACGCACGAGATATTTCTCGAAAGCCTTAAGGAAAAGGCTGGCACTGGGGCGTAACGATTTTCTAAGAAATTTAACTCAACGAGGCTTTATTGCATTCGTAAAGCCTTAAGGTATTGTATAGCAATTAACTCATCATAATATATCGTCACTTTTCCAGGATCTCCATTGTACTTCATTTCTTCACAAGCGTCGACCTAATAAATATCTCAAGTGCAAGTCACCTGAGCTGACATTATGGAAATTAAGTTGCAAATAGTTTAAGCAGAAATCGATAGGTTCCATTTGAATTCATACGCCTCGTGACATTTGTCACGACACTGAGACGCCTGTACTACACGTTGCAATAAAATATTCAATATGTTAAACCACTTATCGTATGTATAATCGAAATATGTATTAGTAAACAGTACCTATCTCTCACTGAGCTTGCAGCTGTAGAATAATGTTATGTTCAAATACGAGAAATTTATATCTAAAAACTGCAATCAAAAAAGGGGAAGTTATCCAAAATACATAGTAGCGTTTCTTCTAATAGTTTTTCAAAAACACCTCTTAACATTAATATTACTTGAAATATGACGATTGAGCTTAAGTTCATTTATTAAAGAAAATAAATGTTTACATTTAATCCAACTTTAGTATTAATTTAATTAATATTACCAATTTGGTTTCATAAAACAAATAATTAATAATCTAAAATCAGCAAACAGTGTGTCACGGTGAAGCGTTAACCTTTCGCGCCAAACTTCAGACGCGACTCGCGTGTAATAGGTATATGTAACATACGATATGGGTTAAAACCGCAAATATCGAGAACTCGTTTTAACGGTTTGGATTACAAAAACAGGATCTCCAACTACTTCGCCGGTCGCGATCTTCCGAAAACTAATAGTAATCGATGCGTTCAACCATATTAGACATTTCGGACCCTATGAAACGTTCTCAACCGCGTTCTCAACGGGAGAAACCGTCAACGGAGAACATAAACATCCGTTCGGCTGCAAGGCGATATTGTGTGAAAAGCTATTTTATTCGCACCTGCCTATCGGCCTCACAATTGTCAACTTTAATTAATTGGCCGCGCGAAGGTGATTATGTGATCTACTTTATGTTCGTGTCACATTTCCCTTTCGAACCGATTAACATTGAATTTTACTCACACCGACTTGATATAGAACTTTGAGACCGCTCTTCGGTTGCACGGCGGTTCTTCTGTGCGGCGGCACCGGCAGTTTGTCTGGTCTTCGGATGTGAATTTCACCGGAGGGTCGGAACGCTTCGAGCGGCGTTCGGATGACGCCGCGCACTTGAGCCAGGAGCCAAGCCAGAACGAACGCGGCTAGCACTTGCATCTCTAGGGTCACAGTTGCACTGGGTTTGACAGTTCGCAGTGTAGGGCCGCCGGGTGGTTCCCGTGCGAGGTGTGGAGCGCGTGTCGGGCAAGCTCGAACTGGCAGCGGGCGCGCCGAGGCAGGTACGGCTTAGCCTACGCGCCTGGTATAACCACCTCCGACCGCGACGCATCATATTTGATGCTTGAAGCCCTGCCGTACGCGCGCCGTATTTCTTTTGAATGGATTCTGTGATGTTTCATATGGTATTTTCGCGTATTTATTCTATGATAGAAGAATAAATCTATTAGTAATCGTCCTTTGTCTTAATCGTACAGATAAAAACTACCAATAGAAACCAAACCTACGTATTGTCCTAATCAGTATGGATATGCAAATGGAATGCGATAGTAGGTTGATTTATGCATCAATATCGATTTTATCAATTGGCGGTCACCTACCCACACCATTCCTTCGACGACTGTTAAATGGCAGTAATTTAAAGGATTCCACTAACCGATTTGACACTTAATATTCATACATACATTTGGACTATCGTCTATTTTACACATAAATATTTTACCGAGTTCAGTGGTGCTAAAATTTTATTTATTCAAATGTAATGTTGATTACATCAAGGATTTATTGATTACAGGTCAGAGAGAGATGTCTATGAATTTTAAAACACTAAAAATTATGGAAATGGTATTCGTATCGAAGAGCTGACGGTCTGCGGAGAAAATGTGCGGAATGTAATATGATCATTACGTAGATTATTCCCAATTGGATGGTGACATTAAGTTATAATATATGCGTTTTATTTAAACCCACATCTAATTTTATTATGTAATGTGGTTCTATCATTTTATATTCCCAATAATAACATCAAAGTAAATCTTACAAGAATCAAGATTGTTGGGCCGCGCTCGGGTTGACTTCCTACCGACGATGTTTTTTTACACAATCTTGTTGCTCCGTCGAGTAAGGACACGTTCACATAGTGGCTAAGTTAAGGTTAAGTTGCATTTAAGTTACAAGTAATATAACTCACATGTAAAACAAAAGCCCTAACCCAAAGTTCTGTAAAAATATCGCATCGGTATTATTAAAAACATAACAATTGATCTCAATTATTTGCAATTCTTAATAGGATTTGTGTAAGAGATAGTCGCATGCATCGAGTGCAGTACAAAAAAAAACTTAAGTCTTCAATTTCATAAGCATTAATCTCGTGAATAGCTTCGACTTAAGGAAGTTAACGTGTATCGGGAAACCTTAGACACGTTAAAGGCTAACCATTATGATAATAGGTTCCTTAATATATATATCAATAGTCTTTAATCCTCTTTTGCGTTTACTTTGAAGTGGCTACTCAATGAGGCAAAGTTGCACGCTACGAACTATCGATTGTTATAAAACAATATTATCGTTCGGCGATTCCTAGAACACTATTCGATACGATAATTCGTGTGAATGCGAATGAATACGGAAAGATGCTATTGTCAATGTAACGCGACCTTAGGTGTTTTCTGTCTCGCTCGCGCCCATTCACTGGCCTCGCGCCGGCATGAATGAACTGCTTCTTATGAATGAACGGACAGTCGACATAGTACTATACATACCTACCCTGAGTAGTTATACGTGTGTTGTTTGTATCGAGTTATATGGCTATCGGGAAATGTGGCCTCTAGAGGTATAGCTGTGTGTAGTTAGGTGCGTTGGCACGTGGTCAGTCGTCTTTTTAATTTATTTATTACGTTATCGATGTATAAAATTACAATATGTCTTGAATGGGCCGTGTCTGTACATCGATGATCGGTACATATGTATGCGTATGAAGTAATTTAAAATCCTATTTGTTTCTTGGACACACAAAATGTATATACACATACTTTGGCCGCACTTTTCCTATTAAGAACATCATAATTTTCATTAATATCTTATTGTATATTATAATGTAAGATAAACATATTATCGCTGTAATAAAAACAAGACTAATGACGTCACAGTTAAACGAAATGAAATATTACTCGTACGTATGTATGTTCTTTGATGCTTTGAATAAACTCTTATGTATATTAATTTACTCAAGATATTATACTATGTGTGAATCGTTCGTAGAAAAATAAAAAAACTTCAATAACCTTCTAATTCGAAAAAATAACAAATAAAATAAACTAAATGTTATTTTTACATACATTTCAGTGTCAGTCATTTAATGAAACAGCTCGAAATAATTAACCAGTTTTACGCGCCTCTTCGAATTTTACCTCTAAATACGTTATCGTGATTATAGGTACCCACATAGCTCGCAGGCGCTATCAGATCATTTATAGTCGTCCATATATTATCACATTGTCAAAAATACAAAACCGGCTTACACCATCATGCAAATGTGGTTCCTACACGGGCTCATTGACGTCACAACAAAACTATTCTGTGACATTGTCCTGCCGTTTCATAAATAACCCCTTAAAGGAAGTAATTTATTTCTTTTTCACGTGTTTCAGGCACTGTGTTGTATAATTCGAATAATTGCTAATGAAATGTGAACATTGTTTATGTAGCGATAAATTGTTTTTTTTTTTTGATCTAGCAAAAAAATAATTTTCAATATATTCTGAGGAAAGGGAGGTCAAGGACCTAACCAGATTATCAAATATAAACTTTAAAATAAACACTAGGCTCACCATCTATTCCATTGTGACACTTAAACGTAACTGGTGAAATGTGGGGGTGTACTACACTCCGCTGCCTACCCCTTAAGGGGATTACAGGCGTGATGTTACGTTTTATTTTGTTTGTCGTCCGAGAAATCAGCTTTTAACTATGTAAGTCTTTATTTAATTTAGTAGGCAGGCTGTCACATTGTATATGTGGCTGTCACACCATATATACCAACGATTCCCGTAAGGTTGATGACGACACTGGAGCGATTTTTTCATCGATCTCATTATGGAACACTGCAAAGTGTGATCAGTAATTGTGACGTCAATCGTGCGAGTGAAACTAACTCGTGTCGCTAAAACCATAATTTACATCAACTTATCAGTGAATGAAATTTAAACACGCCAACTCATTTTAACATTCCTTCAACATTTAAATTAACTACCTTAATTTTATTAACGTTTTAATTACAAGTTATATTTACTTTTATACATATAACCAAGCATCACCTTAGACTTTTATACTCTCGTAACTTGTTTTTCCGACAAAATATTTCCACATCTATTTCTTGTACGCATTATTTATTACTTCGGTATAATCTATACATTACGCGAACATCGAAAATTGTCTTAGCTTATAAATTATTTAATTTAAAGGGAATAAAGCTAATAATATATGAAAACCTGCGTGTATGTTGTTGTACCATTGGGGGGGGGGGGGGGGGGACATAATGCCCGTATACAAAATGCTGAGACTTATTAAATACGAGTAAAAGCCCGGTGCTTATGTCCTGAGTGAGCGATTGTATCCACGCTTCGGACTATGATTTTTCAGCTGACATCGAAAAATCATCATACCACTCAACACTCTCTAGTTTAGCTGAGCTAACTTGATTCCCCTCCCGCGCCCGGGTGAAGATGTGTAGACTACTAGAGCAAATAGCAAAAGATAATTGTAAAAAAAGACAAGGGCCCGTGTAAAAGTCGATAAGAAAGGGTCTCTACACTCCAATGTTGAGTGTTGCATTGTGTGCCGATAGTGTCCTAAACAAAGCGATGTCAGAAGTACGAAGCACTCAAAGTCGAGTGGTCGTCGTTTTTTGCACCCATTCAGCGTGAAAAGGACGAATACCTTGGCACGCGCACTCGTCTATTGTTGCAAAGATTCTATTTCCTCCTATTATGTCCGTTTTGTTCTTTACTTGGAAATGAAATATCCGATTTGATTGCAGAGCATACAAACCGAATCAATATCGAAGTGAGCTTTTGTGGCCGCATGTGCGTTGAGCGCCTGCACTGTAGTGAAATGAGTTTGATTTTTAACATTTCTAACACGGTTGGCTTACGAAAAATTCCTGTGCAGATGTTGCGTTACAAAATAGATATTAGCAATAATAATTACTATCCAAAAAATTCAACAAATATCCAAATATGATATTAAAAACTAAATTCTAACCAATATTACATAGAATAATAATAATAATAAACTGCTTGTTCTATATTCCCGATTCCCATTCAACCTTTTAAATAGGCCTCTATTTCATTAACAATCAAAGACAAAAGCTTTCTCGAGATAATGCACGTTCGCCGGTCGTAGTTACGTACGCGCTCAGCCGATAACATTATCATTGCATTGTTCTTTTTTATTCTTAACAATAGTACGTGTAAATACTCATTATTACTTTATTACCTTTACACTTTTTCTTGAAACTTATCGCTCCCAATAAAACTTTGTAAAGGATGATCATTATCTTCCGTCCGTCCGTC